>JAZGTK010017325.1:0-12322 GCA_036877625.1 Ambastaia sidthimunki
CACGTCACTAACCATCTGCAGGTAGAATTACTAGTCAAAACCACTTATCAGAAAATCTGGATATTATAATCTTGTACTAGTCAGGTTACTTGTACTTGTCAGGTTACTTTATATCCAAATGTTTATATCCAAAAAGTTTTTTTATCCTTTATTTTTTGTGATTGATACAAAATAAGGAGGAGACCAAATCAAAGTGTATTTATCAATACTTTAGTTTTAGTCACTAATTTGTCAAGTTAAGTAATGCATTTTTACAAAGAATTTCAGAATTTTGACAATGCTACTTCATGTGTTTGCACTGATTGAATAATTGTTTAATCATGAAAGTATAAATACCATTCAAGACACATTCAAGGTGGATGAAGAGGATCAGTCAAGTGTAAATGCATGGGGTTGTTTAGGCCACATGAACTTTACTGCTCTTAAATGGAATTACGTAATTTGGGATCTGTGCATTCCTCACATAATCATGGATGATATATGCACAAAAGATCTGGGAAACTCAAACACTGACTGCTGTGTTGGTGGAAGTCCACTTTCTACAGAAACTCTCTCAATCCAACTCAATCTCTCAACATTTCACTGCACTGCCCCAGTAATGCCCTCTGTTAGGTTTAATAGCAGCTGTACTTTGCAGTTTTATTGACATTACTGACAGCATATTCTACAGTTTGAAGTTTAATGACACTATCAGTGATCCATGTTTCATCAGTGCATTTCTTTAGATGGCCTTTAGATGTCTCTGGCTCTCATTTATACTACTGTTGATGCAGTTTTGTGATAATGTTACTGTTTTCACAAGCAAATTTAAAATAAAAATTTATTTCTTTTTGATGTTTTCACAGTTGCAAAGGAAAATGAAAGTGAACATGTTGATGAGGATCTTTCCTCAAAATGAACAATCCAAACATCATCCGAGCAAAAAAAATGAAGTAAGACTGCACAACACCTATAAAATCATCTTTAAAATAAGGAATCCCTTTAATTCATCTGGTGACTTGGTAAGCATGTTATTAATCACTAAAAACAGTTAATGCTATGCAGCCTCATCACTGTTTTGTGTGTGTGCTAGTTTGTTTTTGGCAGCACCGTTGCATGCAGCCCAGAGATATTCAATAAAAACCCCAGAGAATAACCGGCGGATAAAATGATGGAGGGTCTGATCTCCTCATCTCCTGTTGGTGAGTGCTGACGTTTGCTTCAACATGTTCATTTCTGAGATTTCTGGTGCATTTGGGATTATTGTTGTTTGTTTTTCAACAGGTTTCTGATACATCAGTTACATTATTGATGAGGGGAGTGGAATAGTGTACAGTCCCACTTTAAAACGCTTGGACAGCATGGCTCAGCAGCTGAGAGAAATGAGGGCTCAGTGTAAACGGCTCTCACCCACAGGAACTTTCTCATGCAACTGAAGAACCACAAAGTATTCTGCTGAATTTAAAGTTATTTGTCAAGAAGCATCAAGAAAACCAATAACAGCAAAACATTCTAAACATTCTTACCATGCTTGGAGAGGAAATCCTTCGTACAGGAAATTACAATGTCTTCCAAAAAAGTGAAGGTACTCCTGTGAAGTCTGTTCCTGAAGTTGTGCATCAGTGCCAAAGTTTTGCATTCTTCCAGTAAAGATGTTGATGATGGTGAGGCGTTTAAAGACGACTTCTCACCAACCAACAATCCCCCCAAAACAAAGAGTTGTTTTATTTGGTTTAACCCCAGAAGCAGTGATGGATGAATCTGAAGGCATAAAACTTGAACCATCTATGAAGAAGCAGAGAAGGGGAACTGTTTAAGAAGATGGTTAAGGGCCAATCAAGCCCTTGACAGATAATATTATATATGGGCCAAGCTGATTGGACTAATTTAGACATGGTGCTTTCTAAATTTAATCATGCAAACAACCAATTGTTCGACCTAAAGTTAGGCCACATTTAAAATGTATTGGGTAATAAAATATCAAACCAAAAAAATAAAAATACAAAAATAAAAGATTCAACACTTATTAAGCAATAAATTCATACAAATTTTGTTTCTAGCTTTGTAGATTAATATCTGTAGTCAGATGTTAGTGGAACATGTTGCTTGGTAATGTGCTGAGCAACATCTAAAAGACACTCTGTGACACATGTATGAACTTCAGTGGAACTGACTTCATACATGCACTGAAAATCACTTTGACTCCAGTTGAAAACAGAATTTCAGATTTTCACAATTGCTTTCATATATTCTTACCTTACTTTTTACATTTTGGTTAAGTGTCCAAATTTTTTGGGGGGGCAACTTCCTGTTTTATACAATTAGAAGTATGTCTATCTATACACTATAAATAGCTGAATTATTAAAGGCACCAATATACAAACCATAGGAAGAATGTCTGAAAATGTAAAGGAAGACATCAGATGGAACATTTGCATTCCAGAACTTGTCACTGTAGCTTTGTCAATAGCTTTGCAATGTATTCTTCAAACCTTCAAGAATGTGCAGTGTTTTTTGAGATAATGTGAAACCTTGATTCCTGCTGAACTGTGATAAGATCAAATTTACTTCAGATCTTTTATACTTAAAAGAAGTGCATATCCTTTGTATTATTTAAATAAATACTCCACATTAAGGTATGCTTTTAAAATCTTGCACTGTAGACCAAACCCTCAAGAGATGGGCTTATCTGTGTCACAACACACCTGCTGTCTGAACTCGACTTACTTGCTGGTTTTGTTGTTTTGCATACTTTCAGTCATAGGCAAAGAAAATAAAAACACAACTGATGTGCTCAGTGAGAGAACCTCTGAAATGTGCAGCAAATGTGAAACTATGAAAAAGGACAGATACGTGAAGGTAAAGCAGATACTGATGGTTTTTGTTTTAATATAGACTGGATATTAATTCTTGTAAAGAAGCACAAGTACTTATCTAATAAACACGTCTAATAAACAAGTAAAAAACGTCTATGTTACATCTATATTACAAGATAAGTTTGTACTTGGAAAGGTATTGTAGTTAGCAAAGTTATATTGTAAGTTAGCAAAGTGTTTTCAGCTAGTTGCATTTTATTATTTTAGCTTTTAGCATTGTTTTTTTCCATCCTGCTTGTGACCCTGTCAGAATAGGCCTGCCAGCTGTTTAAGCCCACCAATAATAAAATGGCATCAGACATCAATCATTTTATTGGATTTTTTTTTCTTTACTCTTCAACAGAAGTCCTGGACTCCAAAGAATGAGTTGTATGTAATATTTTGCCTCTTTAAAGCATACATTCATAAACGGAAAGAAAAACAGAACTTTTGTTCTAGCTGTTGGTTCCAGCTGAAGCTTTCAGCTTTATGCCTCTGTCTCCATGGAGCAGCATGGCATGGCCCAGAAATGGAGCGTAGCAATTCGCTCTGAAGCAGTTGTTATATGCCTGCCTCTTTGTTGCTTTTTTGGCTTCTTGTGTGTTCTCTGTGACTGTGACATGCACCTGGCCGAGGGCTTATTTGCGTTTCCTCAGCTTGAACAAAACTCTGTCCTGCCACAGAGAGGAGCAAAAAAACTTTCATCTCCAGACATTATCTTGGGTTAATTTATGTCAGTTCTTCAGTTCACATGGGGTTTATTCCATTGTGGTGAAGAATTCACAGATGGGTGTATGTCATCATCTGTGTTGCCTTACCTCATCTTTGACAAGACTGGAGTTGAATAAACCTACAATCTACAGTGAATGAAAGAAGCAGAGTGGATGACATCACACGTGATCCTAATGTCAGGTGTGATACGTTTGGGAAGGTCTTACTCGGGCGTGATCAGGATGGTGCTTGTCCTATGGGGTTTTTCCTCTGGTGAGAGTGACCGTCACATGAACCTTTTTTAAAAAAGTAATTTTAACAAAGTCATTTCTGACAGTCATTTGCAGTTTGCACCTTTTCAGGCAGATCCTGCTCTGAGACCTATGGTCCACCTTGCTGAATTAACCTCAAAGTCTAACCAAGCACATCTGAGCCAGCCCATCAGGGGTTTTGCCGTGTTGTACTCAGCTGATAAAGCTCATACTTGCATCCCAATTTGAAAATTCACAACTCACATTTTAAGGTTAAGATGTGTGTATGTTTACATAAGTATCTTTTTCTGTTTAAAGTCCATGTTCTGGTTGAACTTTACATGCTGTACAGTTTTTAGAGTATTTAGAATGTGATAATTACATATAGGAATACATTTGTACAAAACCTTTTCCTATGGCATTTTTTAAATTTCTCCTAGCATTTTACTTGTTTTGGTAAATTTATTAATAGTAATTTATGTAATTGTTTATTAATCATATTGTTTTTGTTTTAAAATAAATATACAATTCCTAATTAAGTGTTAACATGACCCAGAATTTTGATTATTAATGCGTATGTTAGCTCTGAGTTTTATGCCCAGTTGTTTTTTATACCTACCTGTTTTAATTAGATATCTTTACCAGTTACATGACACTTATGTATTGTAAGTATACATACAGAGAGTTTCTCTTGGATTAATAATCAGATTCTGATATTCTGATATTGATGCTGATTCTGATATTGATGCAGTGTTTTCTCTATACATTTTTGTAGCAGCGGTGCTGTGTCAGTAACCATAGCAACACTAGGGGGGTCCAGGGGCATGCCCCCCGTAAGGAAACGTTGCAAAATTGTGACTTCTGGTGCATCGCAACAACATAGCAACCAAATAGCAAGCAAGCACAAATCAGATACACCAAAGATCGTAGAGGGCTACAGTATGCGCCTGGTTCTACAATGTTTCTTTTCCATTCTATATGGATTCCAGATGGTTTGCTTCAGTAGCGTAGGCACAGAGTGTAGGGAGGGAGGAGGTTGCGTTATGACGCCTAAAGCAATAGCCAAGTTGGTTCACTAGTGGCTAACAACTGGTAATAAAATTTAGCACATCACCATCACCTTACTTTTTTTTTGCAGTGGCGCTGAGAATTCAGCAGAATGTATATAGGGGAAACCCTGTAGATGTTTTGATACAGTGGAAATGCTCACACAAAAGACAAAAGCATTTCTTCTTTAATGCGTCAAAACTAAAACTGTTCGCTTTACAGAAACCCATGGTTGATGAGTGCAGTTTTCTTTCCTGTTTTGACATATTTCCTTTTGAAATAGGAAGTTGTAGTGGGACATTAAATGCCAGTCTCTTTTTTTCCTCGTAGACAATGGTGTTTAGTTTACATTAAATCACAACAAAACTATGATTCATTTTGTACTGTTTTGTGCTAGTCAGTTTCAGGTGGTATTGGGTGGTGTTGGGGATTTTGTAGAACTACAAATGGGCTGTTTTTGTCCTTTAAATCACTTAATTTTTTTTTTTTTATTACTTTAGGTCACAAAACAAAAGTTTGTGACGTGGTAACCAGTTTAGTTTAATGATGTCATGTGGCCTACAACTCTGGGCTGCAATCCTTTAAATCTAATCTCTTAAGCTTTTAATAGTTCTGTTTGGAAGGCCAAAACTGGGGTCGACCCTCCTCTCTCTGTGAATAGAGGCCTCATATCAGAGTGCATGAACTGGCCACTAAGTTTGGTGTGTCATACTCTGAAGAATTTCCTTCATTTGTCCAATGCTTATTGGAAACAAGCACTCATTGAAGTTCACACCAGTTCTTTGTTTTCGGTTCATGCACTTTTACATGGCCTGCGTTGGCTGGAGATCTGTAATTCAACAGGTAGTGACAAAAATAATCCAAACTTATCAAACCATCTCAAATCTCTGCTTGTGCTTGTCTTTTAACATGACCTCCTTTTCCAGCCTCTTTGAAAATAATTGACATCATGTACTGAAATGTATTCTTACAGATTCACTCAAGGAAAATCATGGGGCCTGTCTTAGTGTTTTCTCTGTAAGACGCAGCCAACGATGAAAAATGTTCTACATAACAGCAAAAGCTAGGCGTAGTCACATGTGATACTCAATTGAAAATGAACAATGTACCAACATTTTAGGAACTGGTAGCCCCATCTGATGAGTGACAAAGATTTTAACCTTCATTTCTTTTCATGTTTTTAAATCTAAGACTGTGAATTTAAAGAAAATGTGAATCAAAATAGTTTAATTCATATCTGCCAGTGTTAAAAGAGCTTTAATGTTTTCTGAAAGTAGCACAGAATAATCCAGACAAATCAGAAGTATATTGTAATATATTTTCACTTGAACAAATTGTACATGCTGTTACAGACTATTTTTGCCTTTTTTCCCTACTAAAGAATGATGTCCTCCTAGTTAGACGTCATATTTTATGAGCTGTGTCTTTAATATGCGTTAAGCAGGATGGTTGTCCGCACCTGGCCATGCGTTTGTGTCATGGTGTCAGAAAGCATCTTTGTAAACATGTTATGTATGAACCTGTTTTGGCTGCCCTGTTCACTGATGGATGTAAACCCCAACTTCCTGTAGGGGAATAGAAAGGAAGGTCATTTGTGTGTTTGTACTACGGAGCTGTTGTGCTGGGGCCAGGGTACAGAGAACGGATGAAGTAGTGCCACACTGTTCTGTGCTTAAACGACTCTCGACCGCTTCCCCCCTCTGTACGACCTTGGGCTTTCATTTCCTCTTCGTTCACCAAATATGCAGATATCCGGCATGTGTTTACTGGTTTATGCTACCCCTCATCAAAACAAGAGTGCAAGTGCATGTGACTGAGATGGTTGAGCTTTAGGTGAATAAAATTGTACTAAACCTAAACTTTCAGTGTTTTCTCTTCTTTTAAAAAAAATAGATCCTTGGTAATGACAAGCATGCCCACCGAGTAAAAATCTGTAGTTGTCTTGTCTTTGTCATGAACTATGAAAATAATAAAGTTATTATATTTGCTTGCCCAGATAAACCACAGGAACAGTACCCGCTTGTTTCTGTTATCTGGCAGTATGATCATAATCATCTTTATCATTTTGCACAGTTTTAGTCATTATTTGTGGTACAATGGTTCATATGACAGGATAATTATAACTGACATTAAGTCACTTTGGATAAGTGTGCTAAATGGAAATGTAACTTTAATTACTAGTTTCAGTTTTAAAAAAGTTTATAAATGACCAACATACTCACACCAGAGGCAGGTATTACATACTTGTTTAAGCCACATCCTGCTCTGTACTTTTGCTTTCCTTCATGTTTCTTTGAATAATGTAAAGCTACTGATCTCTGCCAGTTGATGCATTTGTACCGCCAGACCGTATATACTCTTATACTGCCCAGATCCTATCTAAAGTTTACTCATAACACTCCCAACCCTTGGAAAGCATAACGTTTATTAGGTTAATAGGTTGTATGTAATGTTAATCCAGGTAAGATGTAAGTGAAAAGTTTTGTGTGCTTGTTAAACTTAGGTAATAGAGGAACCTACACAAACCTATTGTTTATGTTTTTTGTATGTTGTGTATGTTTAGGAAGCAGGAGGTTGTCTTCCAGTTGATCAGAACTCTGGGTGGCTTTATGGTGGTGGATAACGTGTGTGAAAGCACCACTCATGTGGTGTCCGGCAGCCCACGACAAACACTCAATATCTTACTGGGCTTTGCAAGAGGCTGCTGGATCCTGTCCTTTGAATGGGTTTGTAGAGTGTATGTGACATTGCATCTGTTTTTGCTTTAGTATCAATGTGTCTCTGGGTTTTATATCTTCAGTGTGTCCTTGTGTGAGCAGATCCTGTGGTGTTTGGAGCACAGGCAGTGGGTTCCTGAGGAACCTTATGAACTGTCTGATCACTTTCCTGCTGCAGCAGTGAGTACATTAATTTCTGTAAGAATCTTACAAACCTGTCAAAAAACTTTGAAGAGAGATATTGTGCTCTCTTTAAAGTTGATTAATTCGTATTACTATAATGCTACTACTTATTGCAAATTAATTGCAATATGTATATATATATATTATTGCATATATATATTTCAGTACAGTAATTAAAATTTAGAAGATATCAAAGTTTAAAATATTACAAAAAACTCTTAATATGTAATCTGTCTGTAAGAAGTAATATGTCTGTTAAAACTATGGTAATGAGACTTTAGAGAAGAACATGTTGTCTAATATAATAATAATGTCTAAATGGTTCTAAACAAGAATTTTGCGAACATGCTGTCTAATGTCTAAATGGTTGTAAAGTATTGTAATGGTTGTAAAGTATTTTTTAACAAAAAACATAATGTTACTGAATCTGAAGCATTTTAGGAAAATGCTGGTTTTATTATTGAGGAAACATGATATATATGCAGTCAGTGATTGTCCCATATCATTATATATCATTATTTGTGAGGATGAAAATGATTGTTTTTGTTGATATGAAAACACATTTTCATCCATCTTTTTATCCCTACACTTACATTGTGATTCATAAACACAAGCAGTGACAGAAAAAATGATTGTGGGAAACAGAAAATGAGTCTGTTCTCACGCCAAAGGGGCTTTACGAATAAGCAAAGCGCAATTAAAAAAGTTTTTGAAAAGCCTCTTTGTAATTTCTGTGCAAAGCCATGCTTGAATAGGCTTGAAAATAATTTCAGGGAAAGGTGTTGAGTGAATTTGCTGTTCTTTTGCTCAGGCAGTAACAGTCTTTTATGAAGTAACACAGTCATTTGTGTTTTCACAAACTTAGTGTTTTATGTCCTGTAGGTAAACAGAAGTTTAAAGTAAACTTAAAAAGGTGCTGTAAAGACCTGTTAATGTAATGTCCGATGCAAATAACATAAAAGTATTTGAAAACACTGTATGCTATGCCAAACAGTTGCATGTTGCAAGTTTTAAGTTTTAAACTGATTGACAAAATAAATTGACATACAATTTTTATATACACATAAACATTTTATTTTATCTATATCAAATAAGTTATTTCTTAATCAAAATAGTTTAGTGATGGCGTATTCTACCAGTCCCTGTACAGATATCTTGACAGTTTAACTGAAAATGCAAACAGAATACACAGTTGTTACTGAAATGTCCCTCTTACACTAAAAGTCTAGACATAGACATTTTTCTTTCTAGTTTACTGAAGGACACAGAATCATAGAAATACTCATACAGTCTTCTTAAACTGGTAAAACATTTGGCTAAATTTTAAAAATAGTGCTGATATCTTTAATCCATAAATATAAGTGTAAATTTTTTTTATAAAATTGCACAATATGGAGTTTTGGCCCATCAACATGTAGCCCACTATTAAAACAAAATCTATGTGAAAGTACAACTAAATCATGTGTAAACGACAGCTTTACTGAAGAGGAGGGACACCCTCAACATTATTCATTTAATGTACTCTTGTACCATAGTCATACTGACAATATATCTTACCTAAATTTGTAAATAATTTGGTATTTACAATATATTTATTACATAAAAATTCTAAATAAACACTCTAAATATAAAAAATACTAGTTTAGATTGCCTCAAAATGTACATGAAGAATGTAGGATATCTTGCGAAGCATCAAGGTAGGTCAATCTGCAGGTGTGTGTCCCACTTACAGCTGTCATTCACAAAAACATTCCTTTCGAACAGAACTTGTCCATTGGCAATGTTCCATCCTAATATTGAAGGTCATGGTATGTTTCTGTGCTCAATTCATTTATGACGATTTAACACCTAAAGAAATCTGCTTTTTCAAGTGCTTAATCTTCTAAATCGAAGTCTATGAGAGGCTCATGAAGGTCAAACCTTCTCCCCACCACAAGCTTTCTTATTGGATAGGAAAGCAGTGACTTCAGGTATCATAGGGTCTAGTGTCTTAAAAGTCTGCTGGTCTTATCATCATAGTTGTGGCCTTTAGTGAATATGCAGAACCTTTCCAGTAGTACCATTTTATGCCATTGAAACGATTGGTGTTCTGCCCCTGCTGGTAGTACACACCATTAAGGTTTGATGGTCCACAGGCATCAAACCACCAACCTAAAAAGAACAACAGTAAAAGGTTATTGTAATATTCTAGTCATGGAAATTATATAGAAACTATAGAGTTAATTAATAGTGTAAACACTTGTGCTCTGGTTGTGTGAGCAGCATATTCAGCCTAGCATTGCAGTATTGACTTGTGGTGTGAGCGTACAGGTGTTTGTTGCGACAAGGGAAATTTATTAAATACAGCTTTAGCCCTGTGAGGCTCAATTCTAGTTTTGTTTCAGCCTGTATAAATATCTAAGGGCTGAGTTTTAGCAGTTAATCCTCAGTTATCCCCAGCTATTTCCTAAAACCTAGAGATCCTCTCATAATAGAAGAGCGATCAGCAACCGGGGGAATGAAAAGAAGATAGCAGGAACGACAGGTCAGGGAATATCGGAGAGGCTGCAAAGATAAAAAGCACTCTAAGCGAGAGCAAAACCTTCAGTTCCCAGACCATTCACGTCAGCATTCATGAGGGCTAAATTCCCAAATGAGCTGATCACTGATTAACTCCTGGCTAATTTTACTTGTAAGCCATGACCCAACTACAAAAAATGCAAGGCGCCTTCTATACAAATTTCTGGGGCAAATGCCAAAGTTCAGACAAGGGAACTCGAGAAATAAGCACTGCAGATCAGTAAGATACACAGAGGAGATTTATGAAGTACAGAGTAAACCATGCACTGAAAATGGAATAGACGGCAACCTGCTCTTACCTCCTGAGAGCATCTGTGAGCATTTGCAGACACATTTGTCGTTATCTACATCCTTTGTGCTAAAATCACTTCCTGGCTGGCCCATGCTACTGGTTCTTCCCGCTGTTCCACTGTATCCATTGAGGTGTATTCTATAGAAATGCAAAGACAGATTTTTCAGCAAGTCAGTTAAGTGAGTTAAAGCTAGTTAACTTTTAACTTTTTTTAATTAACAAAAGATGACCATCAGTTGCGGGTCAGAGCACCTCTCTGTTCACATCTCATCTGTGTTGTGAATAAACTATTTAAAGGTTCCAAAACAGAGTGAGCTGCTTAAGTAGGCAAAAATGTAGGACAAAAAACAAAAGTTCAAAACTTTGTCCAATCAAAAAAAAATTGATTGGACAAATGGCAGCATTGCATGTACTATTTGCAGAGAACACAATCCCATGATGCACTGTGACAAGCTCAGTAAAAAAAACATCAAAGATAGCAAAGTGGGAGAAATATTTATTAATTATATTTATAATACATTAATTAGAATTAATTTATACTTAAATTTGCCAGTTAAAATAGTTTTATACAATCTAATTAATTTGCACTATTTTACCCAGTATTTCAACATATTTTAGTTTATTAAAGAATTCTGTTGTTAGCTAAATCACACATTAAATTGTTAAAATGAATTGAGTGTAGTTCCCTGTGCACTTTTCATGAGAGGCCCGTTTGTATGAAGAACAGAGTTGCATTTATCTTTCATTTATGAGTTTCCATTTCGGGTCAGCTGCTCAGAAGGTAGCTGGCAATAGACACCAGGCAGCTTGCTAGGTAAGGGAAAAGAGCCATATCTTGTAGTCATCTATAACTATACAAAAAGGGCAATTAGCCGTTAGCTTGTTAAGGGGTCAAATGGCAAGAGTTGTCCAAGGGACGTTAGGACTGTTTTGTGACATGTTTTTGTGTTGCACAGGCCATAACTATTTCCAGATGACTAAATATTTAATTTGGAGCTGTGACAATTGTGTGCGAGCTCTCCAGAGATTTCATAGCAACAAGAGTCTGAACCTGCAACACTGTTGATATGGGTGTGCACCAGATCTACAGCTTACATAGTTTCCTGTTTTATTTCAAACAAGAGCATGCTGATGGCAGAAACTAGATGCATTACTATGTACAGCATAAATCATGTCATGTATAAAGATAGTGAGGCATGGGCATTTTGAGTAATTGTGTATCATAATATTACTATGTATTACTAAAAATTAATTGACAAAGATTTTGTTTTAATAATCAAAATTGTGTTCATATCCAGTAAAGTTACTGGATTTTACTGAAATTCACTAAGATTAACTTGACTGATGCAACCAAATAAGCTTAAACATATATTATCATGACAAAAGAAGCCATTAGACACATGCACTGAGTACTCATTTGTTGAATGCAACAGGTTGTGCTATTACTAGGCAACCATAAACAAATATTTGTTTTTGTTTTTTTACACTTTGCATAACAACATTCTTAAGTATATTTTTGTCCTGACCTTGGGACATGCTTCATATCATCACATTACTCCATGTCTTTGACACATTTGTATGCAAAGCAAAAGACAGATGTATGCTACAGTACAATTCCTGTTATTTGATCTTGGCACATATGCCAAATAAGATTTTGGATTATGAAGGTCATCCATGGCATAATGTTTTTTAGACTAAAAATGTAATTTAGTGGAACTGTTTACTGTT
>JAZGTK010017326.1:0-12322 GCA_036877625.1 Ambastaia sidthimunki
TACATTTTGAGCTGAAAATCCACCTACTCTATGGTCCCCACCTTTTTCAGCCCTTACTTCAAGTAGATAATTTTGGTCATAGGGGTTCAGTTGACATAAAGATTTCAGGACCGCTGCTGTATAGAATCAGACTAATGAACCTATGACTGTTTGTGTTTCACAGGTGAATAAAACCAGTATAGCCTGGTCCCTGGGCTACATGCTCGCCCTGTCCAACATGATTCCAGCAGAAGGAAAAATCATTAAGCTACCAATAAACAATGTTGTCTTCACCGGACTGCTTCTCACGTTCTGTTGTCTGACTGTTATCACCCTCACGTACCTCGTCATCGCGCTGGCTCGCTACTGTTACTGATGTCTGTGAACCCACCTCTGCCTGTTCTTTACCAAGTTCTCATCTGTAGGACTGGCGCCCCACCGAGGCAGGTTTTATAAGTCAGGAAAGATCCTGATTTGTCGCTGCAGATGTACCTGCTAGAGAAGGATTTTTAATTTTGGAAAACTGAAGGTTCTGTTTTGAAGGTGCAGTAGTGCTGAGGTCTAAAACATACCTGAAAGTTATTCAGTGTATTAGTGATTTAAACAGGTGTGTTATTACCTGTAATTAAATAATGTCACAAATGGTGTGTGCAGGTAAAAACACAATCTAGCCAGGTCTGTGCTATAGATTTGTATAGAAATCTTATATCGAAAGTATCTACTATGGTCATGACATTGTTCTGAGTGTGTATTGTATCTAATCCTGAGTGTGTTTGTCTCACTTCACTGCATCATGCCTTATGTAGCTAACACAAGTATTTCTGCATGTGCTCTTCAGTGCCTTTAAATGTCTTTGAATGAAATGTAATTGTATTATAAATAAATGTTGTGGTTGTTAATTGACAGTGTAGTGTAGCTGTGTAGATGTTTATTTACTGCCAACACACATACAGTTTATGATAAGCAAAAAGGAATTAACAATTAACAATATTATTGGCCCATGCAATAGGGGCTTGCTGACACTTTTTTCTTCACTAAGTAGGTTTGTTTTCTGTAAAGATACACACTTTAAAGTAATGAAAAACTCCTGAAGCACTGAAAAAACAATTAAAAAGACCTAAACAGAGAAATGAATTTTTTCATTATTTCATTTGTATTAACTTATCTTCTGTACACTATAAGGCTAAAAGTATGCTGAACGTTTAATTTAAACCAAATGAATTTGCTTTCATTCTGATGGACGCATCAGTAAGGTGATAGTGCCCCAGTTTTGTGATAGTACCTGCTGTAAAAAGCATTTTAATGCTGGAACAGAACAGGTATCCTCCATAACTATTGAGTCAGTACAGGAAAGATTGCTCTGTTTACTGTGGAGTCAAGAATGCAAATGTACAGAATGTCACATTTCTGGACATTTTTACTGCTTTTCTGTCAGAATCAGCTCCCTCGACTTTATCATGGCTCATGTTTGTTCTTAATGAAAGCAAGGTTCAAACTGCAGAAGTAACGGATAGAAATGATACTATATATTTCCTGTCATTGTGTAAAGAGACTGCATGACTGTGTGCTAGCAACAGCTGTAGCTGAACTTTTTATTTAGAATGGGTGTCCATATACCTTTGGCCTTTAGAGTGCAATGTGATCATGTTTGTTGATTTGCTAATAAAAGTATATATAATGAAAATGCATGCATTTATTAAAGCTATTATAAATAATAATGCGTTTAAGGATACATTAAGTGTTGAATGTGTGTCCCTTTACAAGTATCCTAAACCTAAAATATGTTTTGAACATAAAAATGTATGTAAAAGTGTACCTTTCCACCAGAAGAGGGCAGTATAGCCCTAATATATGTTGTCAAGAAAGGCTAAATGAATTCCAGGCCGTCTCTTCTAAGACTGTGAAACGCAAAATGTAAAATACAGTTAAATACTTTATGTAAATAGTTTGCTTTCTAAAATGCAAGCTGCACGATCTTAATTTAACTTAATTTCCCATTAAAATTATGATAATCGTTTTCGACTAAATTTAGTTAATAGTTGTACAGTTATTGTTAGGTTACTGCTGTAACACGTTGATAAAACAATATGAAAGTTTGTTTAAAAAATAGAAACTTTATCAATTAATGTAAGATGACTGATCAACGAAAAAGGTTGTAAACACATTCACCCGAAACTACTCTGCATTCAATAACTAATCTTTTTAATTGAATCATATCTCTGAACAAGATAACTAGAAAACATCTTGTAAATTCTCTACTTTGAAACGTATGTCAGATTGCATTAGAAATATATGGCATAGAGCAAGTTTTACAAACACTCAACTCAGGACAATAAATCACCTCTATGTTTTTTTCAAGCCTCTTCTCATGTTACACAGCGCATTCTTCTCCAAACCTCCGCTCCGCTTTTTCAAGTCCACCATCCAACGTGTTGCTGGAGACCTTTGTTCTGAGAGTTTGGGGACTTTGCGTTGGAAACTGGTGCATAAATGTAGGGGGAATCTGAATCACTGAACATTGGGACTTTGCATATAACTTACGCGTGCGCTGGTTCGGTTAAGATGGGAGTAACATGCAGCAATAATAGTGTGTTTGGATGTGGAGCACACAGGAATGAAGATGATGTGGCGCTAACGTTGTCAGATGCTGTGAGCCAGCAGTCCAAACGCATTTAGTCTACTAACGGTGGTGTTTGTGATGGTAAGTGTCCTATTGAGAACGTTTTATTAGTTCAGTTTAGATTGCTTTTGCCCATGATCTGCTGTGCCTGAGTTTGCAATATATGGACCACGTATTAGAAGGAAATATATTGATCAAACATTGAATTCATGCAGAATGGCCAACTATATTTTCTGATATGTTTGAGACGAAGTTTTGTTTAACTTTGCAATGCAAACTACTATAGCACCACCCAGAAAAAAAACTTTAAATTATGGGGTATTTCTGTATCTAAATATAAATGCATGATTTTATGTATCTGAATTATGCATGTAAAGTCTAAACGTTCTGAGACTAAATCATTTGCTTAGATCAGACCTGTGATATATACATTTATACTCTGCAGAAAATCTACAGGACTCTATCAACAATACCCCACTGAGCCGCCCAAGACTTCAACAAAAGTATTTTATGTTATTCAGCGTAGAGAATTCTATGTAGCATTCAGCCCATCTCCAGCCCCCCTGCACCACGAGAGACCCCACTAAAATCCCTGACTCAGAAGTTCACTGCATCTGCCAGAGGGTTTGGTTGCAGTTTCCATTTATTTCAGGAATTATGTGCAAATAAGGTCATGAAAAAAATGTGTGTGGCCCTATGTAGCGTATTTTATTGAACCACTGAAACACATAACATAGTTTTTTGTGAGGTAACGTTATTTAAAGAAATCTATGAAAAGGCACCCATGCGTTTAATAGGCCTGTTTTAGCTGGCATAACACCACTGGGTCCTCTGATATAATGCTGAGTAGGAAAATAGGGCATATACATATGAATGCAGGACAAAATATTGCTTACTTCTTGGCAGTTGCTGCCAGATGTTGATCTAAACCTGGAATTTAATCTGGAGTCCTTGTAAAAGTATTTTAGGAGATCACCAGTTCTTTTGAAATACAAACCAACCATTATACCACACTGGTTTTCTGTATCGTTTTGTACAGAGCTTTTTATCTGGTAAGCCTTCTAAATGGTTTGTTGGCATGAAGGTGCCATCTAATTGCAGGATTTAGGTTGACACCACTGTGGTAAAAGCTCCTACAAATGTAGAACTGTTATAAGTTGTGCCTTAGAACCATGCCGTATGTGCAATATCTTTCAAATTGTCAGTATATCATTCATTCAATATCATTCACATTGTCAGTATAACATCATACAGCAATTCTAACATTCTATTTTAATGCTCATTATTGGAGTGCTCCAATAATACTAGAGGGTTCTGTGTCTATGTGTCTTTGTTGCTCTGCATGTGTCATGTTGAGCCAGCTGGCATGACTTTTCCAAGAGATTAGAAAATCAAAACCATGTGTATTCTTTAGCCATGTCTGGAGATATTTGGCGATCCTGGATAACTGCAAAATATTTAAAACAAGGGCAGGATTTCCACAGATTTATGGATTATGAATAACCCACAACTCATGGGGATATTATAATATAAATTATAATGATTAAATCTTACAGATGTTTTTGTTTTAGCAGACGATTTTTGCAGGTGAGGTCAAAACTGTGAGATTTCAGATTCAAGCTGTAACAGCTGCTAAATGTTATTCATTGCTGAACATTTTGAATCTGCTTGTAAGAAGGGACCTGTGTTTGAAAATACTTCATACTGCTGTCTGCTCTGAACCAGTTTGCCAGTTACTACTTGGCTGACTTGTACACTCCTGTGAGAGCCGTATTTCCTACTGAAAACATTAAGTATTGTCCCAGATTCCCAAGCAAACGTTAATATAACATCAGTCTTTATTTTTGTAACATCTGTATCTGTTCAGAAATCCTTTTGGGATAATAGTAGTAACACAATGGTATTTCTATTTGAATGTTTATCCATGGCAATTCCAATCGTAAATACATTGGAGAACCATCTACATATAGTACCAAGGAACACAAATTTGTAAGGCATTTATTTGTAATGAACAGTAGTATGCTATAAGTAGTAATATGGCAGTATACGCAAGAAACCCAGAAGCTTCTGTTACAGTGTCCTTACAGGGTCTACAGCCCATCAGGTCCTAAATTCACACAACTAGAGTCCTAAGTTTACACCTACATTAATGAAACAGGTCTTTGAAATGAGGGTCCAGAACTGTCTAATCATTGAAAAGTATGCTATACAGTTAATATAATCACAGGATGTAAGCAACCCCTTTGGCTGTGACTATATTAACACCTATGTAAGCACCTCTCGTACTTAAAATGAGCTGAAATACAGACGCCACACCCCATCATATTTTATCACTGGCAAAATAAGCAACATGTGATGGTGTTTGTTTTTATTTACAGAATTACCTTAAGCATGTTTACCATTAAAAGCTGGTGCTCTTGTGATGTTATGCTGTGTGTGCTTCTCTGACATTGTGTTTGTGTCTGAATATAAATGACTGCAGCAGATTGTCAGTGACACATTTTCATCCTACACACACACACACACACACACACACATACACACACACACTGGTTTCATAAACATTTGCACAATAAGACACATCACTGATGATACTCTGAGGTAGGACAGACACAGCAACATACGGCAGCATAAGCTTCTGCTTGCAGTGGTAAATATCGCTGATCTTTCTGGATGGAGGCTATTGCTGACCTTTGCACAATGCATGAAAGATCACACATCAAACTGAGTTTTCTTAGCCAGACATGTTATGGAAGATTAGATTCTGCTGACATTACAATTTAAGTTTAGGGTGCAATGTTTCTGGATAGGATCTTAGCATGTAATGATACTTAGCAAATCAATTGTCAATGTTGTAATGTTAGACAGATTGTAATGAAATTAATTTGATTGAAATTAAAAATGACTGGCCTTATTTTAATGTGTTGAACATTTGTCATATTTTGTCATTTTTTTGACTTTTTTGACAGTCCTTTGCTATATCAGTATTGAAGGATCTTCAGTCATAAAATTATGTCATGAAATGACAGACTGAGAAAGACATACACTGCAATTGCTGGAGCCCAGAGCTCCATTTTGCCCAATTATATTGTAGAACTGAGTGAGTCTTTGTTCTTTGTTGACAAGGAATCTTATTCGTCTATTGCCCCTATAATAAACAAGCATTCAGCTGCAAGTTATTTGTTTGAGATAGATGTTGTCAAGTAGTTTCTATGTACACTCTGTTTAAGGTGGAATAAAATGTCAAAGAAACATGGCCATTCAGGATGTGATCCAGCCAGTCCTTTTCTCTGGATGTTAGTTAGCTATCAGGAAATTTGCTCATGTGTATTTACTGGACAAATGCCTGTTCCATACTGATAAGAATAGGACACTGCTGAAGGTTATTTAAAAGGGGTGCTGGATTTAAATTAAGTTTGACATTATTGTCAGCATTTGTGCCATAATTGATGTCCCTCAGTTTGTTAAAATGGAAATTGTGTTTACAATAATGCTGTTAAAATGGAAGTCTGAGGAACGAGGCATTCTGTATATTTAAAAGGCAGAAATGTTGCTTTGGATAAAAGCATTTGCTAAATAAATAAATGTAGAAACTTCTAATAAGTGCTTTATTTATTCTTCAATAGTTATGGTTGAAAGTTTTCTCCTTTTAGAGGTCTGCTGTTTTAGGTGGATAATAGCTATGGTGTTTTTCTTTTTTTAAACTGTCCCTTTTTGCCGCCATCTTTGTCCATTCAGTACAAAATTACCATGTTTTCTGGCTTTGTCGTTATGACATGCTGTTAACTTGAATTGAACCCTAACTCTTTTCTAACCCTAAATCTAACTCTTTTTATTCTGTACTGTGTGACTAAAGCAGTGTTCAAACAATCCAGAGAACTCACTCGGAACACTATTCACAATTTCCTTTTTTTGGTACAAGATTTAGTACACATTTTTGTCCAGAATTAACCTGAATTATTGGAAACAACAAATGTGAAAGAAAGTGTGATAGTTGTTTTCCCCTGCTACCCAAGAACAACTTAGTACATGTCCTATAGTAGCTGTATCAGAGAGATCATCTGTATTTAAGATTAGTAATAAATGACCCATTTCTTCCTGAACTTGATTAGAATGGAGATTATTTCAGATTTAAGGAAAATCATTGAAATCAAATTTGCAGTTTATTTTCTAAAAAAAGAATCTTTATAATGAAGAATTTCATTTGTATTCCAGGTGCAGAGATTCATCACTGCAGGGTAAAAATAAATCCAGATGTGCCAAAGATCGAGACAGGGAAAGAATATAATCTGATATCTTCATACATTAATACCTCAAAGCTGTGAAATCTGCATTTAGAAATACTTACAATATCATAATGTGGCATGTGAAGACGTGTTTTTGAATACATTTAGTGAAATATTTATTAATTAAATAATATTGACTTTCATTACTTTGTACTGTATTTACTTTTCGCCACTGTATATACTGCATATATAACATTTCATTAAAGCATAACCTATTGAATAGACTTTCTCCAAAACTTTGTACTTGTGTGACTAATTCCTCCTCATGTTCTCAGTCTGTCTCCATGTGTTTGTTGTGCTTGGAGTGTTGCCTTTTGTAACAGTGTGACGTCTTTGCCATACTTATTTGTGCTGTTCGTATTTGTCCGCTTAACACACCATGAGTCAATATGTTTACTTTCTAAAAGAAACACTAAAAGCCTAATGCAAAGCAGAGCATATGTAAGCCTATGTGTGGAGCCTGTTGCATTGTTTACATTATACCTGCTGTACAACCCTTCCTGTGTGTATAGACAGTCACGTCTCCACTCACCAAAGGAAGTCAGAAATATTTAATATTTTAGGAGGCCTTAGATTTGTAGGTTCAGTAGTATTTGGTTTGGCAGATGCTCTGTATGTCTGTATGGGTTAGAGACTGACTCGCTCTATGTGATTTCTTAATGGATTGTTTAGATAATGTGAATTGCTGAGGGGTTTGGGATCTGACTCAATGCTATTACACTGTCCTGGATTTAAAGATTTATTCTGTAAAACTAAACTGTTTGCTTCTTTAAAATCAATGCCAAATATGTCTATGAATGTGTGTGAGTCTGCAGAAAGGCAGAAATAAAGCCTGCAGTCTTTAATAAAAAAAGGAATAATCTTTGTCTTAAGACAAACAGTATAAACATGTTGGATAGAAATTGTCTAGTAACAGAGTTCAGCTTCCCTTTAATTAGACCTACAGATTTTCTTCACATTTGACAACTTTTTAACCTTTTGAACAACAGGTAGAAGTGATCAGGATTCTCTCATAAGTAAGTTGTGTCAATGTCAGAAAAGTCTATCAAGACTAAAATATGTACCAGCCTTTAAAAAAACATTCACTATTTTGTGAGACCAAGCAAGTCCTGATCTGTTCAGGTCATATTTAACCTCTGAAGCTCCACTTTGAGGAACCTCAGCTTGGAGAAATTGCATGCGAGTCATACTGTAAGCTGAAGCATAATGGAATCCTTTCACAGGTGCTGCTAAGTCATAAAAATGTCAGCCAGGAGGGAGAGATCTCACAGCATTGACACATTTCCACCCCTTCAAACACAGATAGTGAATAATGTTTCTCCTGCACATATTTTTGTCTTGCTGAGTTAGTCAATATTGACCTGTTAATGCCTGCAAATATGCTTGTGGCCAAAACAATATGTTATTAGGAAGTATATTTTGTATATTAATATACTACATAATATACTATATAAAACATAGAGAGGAGGAGAACAAAAAGTTTGTGTTGTCATAGTCAACACACATGCAGAGCTTGAGTGAGATGTTGTCATTTTTGTGTTTTTAGCTGTACTTTCATAGTTGTGCGTAGCGTTTCAGGAAGATTAGTACCTCTCCTAACCATAAATGACAGGCTTTACTCATTTTATCATGGGTCATGGCCAGGGCAGGAAATTATAGAATGAAACTTAAAACAAGCTAAATACAGCAACATCTTCCAGACTGTGTTTACTTATTCACTAATAACTAGATGTTTGAGGGTTAAAAATAAAAATGTGTTTTAACCCTCATGAAAATGAGGGTTAAAAATAAAAATGAAAATACAAAAAGAATGTTTTGCATGAATAAAGGCTTTTCTTTTTAGTCTATTGTTTTAGATCAAAATCATATGAATATGTTTGAATTGGGATATTAGTATGACAATTAAGTAAATTTTTCTGCTTCCTTTTCACTTTTTTTATGTTACCGTAACAAGCCTAAAAGTTATGCTTTTTAGTTTTTTAGTACAGCACTGTAACAGTATTGTTTTAAGCCTTTAAATTTAAACCTGTATTAATAATTAATTATTACAACTATTAAGGCAGTACAACAAATATACTAAATAATACTAATTAAAGTAACACACACACACACATCACATATTCCTAATTGTGGGACAACATTGGACAATATTCTTAATTGTCACAAAAATACTGTCACAATCTAAATGGTGTTAATAATCAATTATTTTTAAAATCTGTTTCCTTTAAGCAAATTCTATTCTATTCATTCTATCTTTGGGAAGAAATGTAACCTACACAGATTTGTTAGATTCATGTTAAATTTTGTATGAAGTTAAGTACAACCTTAAACTAAAGACTCTCACCCAGCCTAAAGAACAAGAAACTAGCTGATTTGAAATTCTCTGTTAAACAGCTGTGAAAGATCCCATCTTCATTCCACTCTGACACTGTATAACATAGAGTCATAATGGAATGAACACGCCTCTAGCCTCCAGGCCTATCGTTTACCACATATGGTGAAATAAAACTTAAGCATGTATGTTCAACATCCAAACCTCTGAATGGAATTTCCTGAAATAACATTTCCTCATTTAGGTTTCCCAATCATTTAGACCTTCCAACTTCTCTTTTCCGGTATAGAGTTTGCAGATCTTCTGATTTATGTCTTGCATGCAGTTGTAATTATACTCTGCTTTGTGTCTGGCAGGCTCCAAGACTGTGGGTGAAGTTCAGGCTGAAATATCAGTCTGTGGTGGCCTTCCTGTCTTTCTTCACTTTCTCAGTGGTGATGATATACACCCTTCCTCCCTTCCCATCTGAGCAGAGTGATGTGTACCTACGGGGCCTCCGCAATAACAAACCAAACAGGCTGGTTGAGAGGCGCTCATTGGGACCTCAACTTCCATTACCCAGCAGAATTAGAAATTACCCGAAAGTGAAGGATTCCACCAAACATCTCCTGATGATCAACCATCAGCAATTATCATTCTCTTCTGGGAAAACAGCAGAAGAAAAAGATCATCTATTCATCAAAAAGCCTCCAAAAAATAAAGCACACCAGAAAGAAAGGTTTTGGCAAAGCGTAAACAAACACCCATTTACAGTTAGTGCCAAAAGAGGGCAAGCTGTTAAAGCAGGCGATAGCAGCAATCCAATCATTCATCTTTTCCGCTCCAGACATGACCAAGCATTGCCTAAGTCTGCCAGTATGCAAAGCCTCCACCCAAACAACACCACATGCAGGCACAAATGTGCTCCAGATGGGGCCAAAGCAAAGAGGCTTGTGGGGCAGTTCACTCACATAGAGAAGGAGGTAAAACTGAAACAGTTGAAAGAGAAAAGGACACATAAAAGACAATCAGAGCCCATCGAGAGGAAAGGGCCCCATTCTGGATTTGGAAATAAGGGTAGGATTGCAGTAGAGGCTGGTATGAGGGAGTCTGCCACTAACTGGTGTAAGACTGCACCCAATGAGGCTTTCATTGAAGACTGGAATCAGACCAAAGCTGAGTCTCTGCCGTGGTTTAGTCAGGATGATGTGAAAAAGATGGGGCTTCTCTCTAGAGGCACTGTGATGAGTAAAGATAGGCTCTCAGGCCATGGACAAGTGCTTCAGGTTGGATTATATGACACAAATAACATCTCTTCTCCTGCAGGGGCCAATCACATCAAACGCTGCCAGACAGGAAACTGTGCCCTCATCAAACGTCCCGATGACTGGTTTGAGGTGTTTGCTTTTCATCTGGACAGAGTTCTGGGACTGAATCGAAGCCTGCCTGCTGTGTTGAGGACATTTCACAGTGATATTCTACCATACAGGTACACCAGTGGGTCTCCCAGACCTGTTGTGTGGTGGGATCCTGACATTCAGCACCTGTCTGATGCTGACAATGACCAAAACTCCTTCTCACTCACCTGGCCACAGTATCAGACAGTACTACAGAGCAGATGTGGTTCTCAGGTTTCTTTAAACTTTACAAACTGTGTGGGAGTGCATCACTCAGAATGGGGACGACTGGCATTGTTTGACTTCTTACTGCAGGTAAGCAACACTGAAGACAGATTCAGAGATTATTGTAAAGATAGAAATATTTGGTTTCCACAAACCTTCAAGGAGTTCAAAGGTGCAGTAAGAGATTTCTGACAAACACTGTTGATATTTGAAATATACCCAAACAAACACACCTCACTTTCATTGCTCTGCCCACAAAATAACAACCACACTATGTAACACAGGCAATAACTAACAGCAGGCACACATGGCCCCTATTGCTGATTGGTTTATATAGTGTTATAATGTTGTGGTGATTGATCCGAGTTTTCTCTCCAGTTTTCTCTCCAGCCAGAACTATGTATTTGATTAATGTAATTTGTTGAATGTTGTTGTTCAAACCTGCTTAATAAATAACAATATTCTGGTGCTATCAGGTACATAATGCCTTACCTGACAAGATATTTAGTCTTCCATTTATAGCTGTGGCATTTTTCTGTTCAAAACAAACCATCGTATAGGTAAAATGTGCGATATCTGTGTTACCTGTGGCTTCAAACGAAATAGTTAAAATAGTGTTTTTAAACATTTTTCTGAACATCCAGTTTCATCCCCCAACATACCTGTAAGTAAATTTGCATAATAAAACTTCTTTAGTTCTTCTCTTCCTGGACTTCTTCCATATTAAAGGGCTTACAATTGCTTTTAATTGCACTGTGAGTTCGTGACCCTAGCTGTCCGAAAGAATGATCATAATTGATAACCAGATAATTAATTTCCAGGTAAATCACAAGCAGGTTCAAAATACAGGAGGGATGTGTCTAATTAAATGTGTGTGTTTGACGTTTACTTAATAGAACACTGTAATTATCTTCTGCCTTGTTTATAGGTGTTTGTGCAGTTAGTAAGCGTCAATATCAATACGTCTTTTTAAGAAAGGTTTATTTTAAACTAGTCTATTAATTAGTCTACAAAACATACTTGTTAACCACTTATCTGAGCATTGATGTTTCTGCTATATCTATAGTGAGAACAGACCTGATTAATATAAAAAAATACATACAAAACTCCTGATGTTTTAGTTTCCTGAGAATGATGTGATGTTGTCAAAGTTAGAACACTAACAAGCTTCCCTACAGAGACTTGCACATATTGTGTTGTGAATGGTTACATCTGTAATGTTGAAGAGCATGTGAGGATTAATGATTTGTGTTTGTACTTCCTCATTAGCAAGTTTATAAGTGATGTCTGTTACACTTCTCTTCCTGTCTTCTCTTTCACTTTCAGCTCCCCATAGTTGCATTCTGTTTTGTCTTTTTCCCAAGAACTATTGTTGCCATAGTGATGCTTAATTAAAATTGTGAACACATGTAATGCAGAGAGGAAAAGACATTCTTTGTTATGAACAGATTGAATGTGTTTGAAAAAGTGATGAAGTTCTTTCTTTGTGATTTTATTATTTATA
>JAZGTK010017327.1:0-10300 GCA_036877625.1 Ambastaia sidthimunki
AAAGGTGTTGTGGTGATTGGTCTGATCCACTTTCTCCTATTTACACAGACGGGACTTTGTGCATTTTTTCAGTAATCTAGCAAATCTTCAAAATTATTTAATTAATTTTAATTTTAATAAGCAGCTGCTGCTGCCACCCACCGAGCTCCTCGCGAGAAAATGACAGGCTGGTTGTGTCTTCATTCAGGTGCTTGTTGAAATCGATAGACAGATTGCTCAGTTTCTTCTTGATCTTTTTGATCTCCTGTTTCAGGAAAGATAAAACTCACTTACAGGCTTGAAGACAGATGGTGTGCTACTATTACACAACCAAACAAAAGATATAACAACTTACCTCCTGTTTCTCTTTGGGAAGATGGAGGCCATTTCTCTTACCCAGCTTTATGAGTCTCTCCATGTAACGTTTGGCCTCAGGTGTCAAACTGTCACCTGACAGCTTCTCCTGTAAAAGAAATAACAAGAACAAGTTCAAGTACAATGTGAATGCAAACTGGGTCTTTTTCACTCAGTTTACTTTTGGGTAAAATGAAGGACATGTTACTGGGTTAACAGTTCAGCTTGGTATAAGAGAACAAATGTGAACACACCTGAAAGTTTCTCTTTTTTTTCCCCAATTAAAAAGATGTTGGCACAATAATATTTTCTGTCTGTAAATCTAATTTCAAACATTTAAGCATATGGCTTCACATCTAAAGGTTTTTAAAAAAATGACAAACATTTTTATCATGACACTAAACTTCTCACCAGTAGTGTATGCGTGGACTTAATTAACTATTAAGTTAGCAGTTCCCCCCAAGTTGAACTTGAGAGCTGCTGTTTCTGATTTATGTTTGTGTTATGCATCAGCAATGTAAGCGGGCGAAAATGATCAACCCTCATTTGTGAACCCAGTTCCACATGTTAATTCAGCTATCTCAAAGCTCACCTCAGGCCCTGAGATAAACCAGTGTTTAGTTCCAGAGACAGATGTGCTTGTGTTGGTTGCATGCTCACCTCCAGAGCCACAATCCTCTGATAAACATCCTCCCTCATGCTCATCTCCACATCAAACTCTGACAGCTTCTTATCAGCTTCAGTGCTGGCTGTGCGGACATCCTTGCAGGAGGACACATGCTGAGGGAAGTCCAGCATGTTACGCTGGACTGCAGAGAAAACGAACAGGCAACATGGGGTGCAACTAATGTCACTCTGGACACTTAGAAAGGAATCAATTCAAACTGTTTTCCATCAAAGATTGTGTGGTTGTCTTTAATTCCATAACAACAATAAAAGTCTATGGAACGATCTATACAACAAATAAATGTGTAAACAGAAGAGGAATGGGGGGGTTGATTTTGGTTTTGCTGGAATGACTGCAGAGAACTCAACACCTGAACAATGGAAAAGAACAGCGGAGTGTGCGGGCTGGTCAGCTCGTCATTATGTGAAAACTGCTGAATGTTGTGTCACTCCATACAGCTTTACTGCACACTCAGACATTTTTCCCTGCAGTGCTTACAAATGTGATAGAGAAGCCTGGTAAGTTACTTTTAAATCAACAATCATGTTGGTCAATACTAATAAGAAAAAAAAAAACTAAAAGAGAATAAGAGGCTAAAAACATGTTGCGAGGGCTAGTTGTGCTAAGCCTCATTTTTATTATTTATTCCATTTATTTATTATTATTATTATCATTAATTATTTAAATTATCTTTTGGCTTAGGGTTGAAATGAGGTCCGGACATATTTTTATCAGTTTTACTCTGACATCAATACTCATCACTCCATTTAGATTTGGTCTAAATATATGGTTACAGTAAAAAGCAGAGCTACAAAACACACAGAAATTGTTTACAAAATTAAGGACTGTAACTAGCTTGTGACAGACTTGTTCTGTAAATGGACCAATATCTACCTGTGTATTCCACCTCCACATCAGCGAGAGCTTTCAGAGTGTTCTCATAGCTGACGCTGGCCAGGTCCAGGGAACCCACGGTGTCATACACCTTTTTGGTCTTGGCAATAAGCTCATCAGTAAGCTGGTGGATCTCATCCGGTGTTAGATCCCACCTCAGAAGGTTATCAGCACAGACCAGATCCCCTGAGCCAAACACAACTTCACCTGAACACTCACAAAATTACATACTTCACTTAAACTGATGAATTTACATTACACCATTACAAGTTCAATACTACACACAGCTAAGACATAGAACAGCAACAGCACCAGTTCACTGCCCTTTGACTTTAGAGTAAGAACTGTGATTTGTTGATTCAAAAAAAGGAAGAGTCTTTGATTATTCTGAAACAGGGTGAAGCAGGATTTACTTAAATGCAGGTTAAATATTACAAATCAATTGAATACAGTTAAATAAGGTCTATTACAATGTTATCCAGTGTAACAAATAATACACATTGTAACTTGGAGGTTTATAAAGTGTTAGTGTGCGAGTTTTATGATAATACCTCTAATCTCAACGATTAAGGGCTAATCAGCTAACCCTGCAATACTTGAACGTGACACATCTAATTCGTCTGACAGTAAACCATCAATATAAGACAAAAACTGTATATGTGTGCTAATATACAACTTCAAAACAATACATAGGCCCATGATAATACATTCGTGTATTGCATTATGAAACATGACGTGGGCCCAGTCAGTGATGGATGAGCTCTGAACGCGATCAGATGTGTTTGGATCAGTCCCGTGTGTTTAGTGTCGGTACTGGAGGGCGGGTGTGGAGATGAGCGCCACAAGCTGAATCAAGAACATCGCTTACAAACGGAATATCAAATCACTGCGTTAATGAGTTACAGAACAATACACCAACGCTTATTATACTTCATTCAACCAAACAAAAGCCTGTGGCAGTTCTGTCATTGTCTGGAAATACCAAGCATGCTAGTATAGTGGTGTGTTTTTCTTACCTGTAGGCGCCATTACTCAGCACAAACACCGCGTGTTTCACAAGCGCATCAAAAGAATCTCCAGCCACTCAAAGCCGCTCCACTCGCTCTTCCTGCTCCGGTCACATGACCCTCCGCAGAGCCTAAGATTGGTGGAATACTTTTCGTCATAAAACGTCATCTTAATTGTTTGTCTGTCTATCTATCTGGCCAGTTTGTGCGTGACTGTGGGTGCTGGTGTAGTGTTTTAAACGTTTGGTTGTTGTTTAACATGTTTCACATTCCCTTTTTTATTGGTAGACATATTGACAAAACCAACAAAAAAAACAAAGACACTAAAATACAAAACGATTTCCTAGTTGTGACCTTGTAGTTGCAAGCGTGTGTGTATATATGTATATATATGTATATATATATGTATATATATATATATATATGTATATATATATATGTATATATGTATATATATAAAATACTTCTGTGTCATTTCTAAATAATAGTTGTGGTCTAGCTAACATTTCATTTTTTCCCCAGATTTTTCTACCCTTAGTGTAAACCTACTGGATGACTGGATAAATAAAAGGGGATTAACTGAAGCAGTGATCATCTTGATTTTGCCAGTTCTGCCCAGTAAATATTAACATTAATGACAATTTTAATAAAGCAGTTAACAGCATGTGTTTGGTCTTATGATAACAGTCACAGTCTCATTCATGATGTTTGTGTCTTTGCTTGATTCCCCTGGAAAAAACATCCCATAAACATTTTTATACAGTACCAGTCAAAAGTTAAAAAACACTTACTCATAACTTATTACTATTTTTACATTTACATTTATTCATTTTTATCCAAAGCGACTTACTGTGAATTCAAGGTATACATTTTTATCAGTACTTGTATTCCCTGGGATCGAACCCACAACCTTTGCATTGCTAACGCAATGCTCTACCAGTTGAGCTACAGGAACACTTTTTTTTTTTACATTTTAAAATAATATCAGATAATTAAAAAATTGACTAGGTTATGGCATCCTCAAGTCGCATTTGCCTAGAACGTACAAAAATGTATTTTTGGACATTTTATTACCCAGTTTCATGAAGCATCAGACTGAGATGCTTTTAAACAGTACTGAAGGAGTGCTTATCTATTCCAGGCAATATTTGGTACAAATCATCCATTTAAAATGATACTAAAATTAAAATTGTAATTTACTCATGACAGAAAGTATTGTATGCAAGTATGTTGGCACAATTACATTTTTGTCTACAAACATAATTTCAAACATTTAAGCAAATAGCTTCAGATGAAAAGATCATGAGAAACAGTTAAGTCAAATGTTTCTAAACGTTTTCTAACATTGTAATATATTTCAGAGCTGTTGTATAGTGTATCTATCCATAGTATCACACATCATGCAGCGTTTACCATGTAGTTCCTGTTGTTCCTATACAGAACAATGAAGCATCTTTAATAAATGTTCAAATGTTACTTTATTAAAAGAAAAAGTTAAGTTGTCTCTCAGTAACATTTTAATATTTAATTTACAAATATATAAGTATTTAATATTGTTTTATTAATTTTAATTAATTTTATTAAAAAACATTTGAATTATTTCATGTCTTAAAGATGACATTCAAGATATAAGTCTTTCCACACTGAACACAAAAATGGGGTGTAAATGGGGCATAACAACACTGGATCAAATCGCAACCAATCAGAACAGCATGTTGATGAGTTCACTCAATATTCTCTGAGTATTCACTCAGATTTCACTTAGAGACATCTGTGATCTCTTATAAGTGATATAAGGCATGCTTTTTATATTTTTTTATAAAACTTGAGTGATTGTCATTTATTTGTAAACTTGTATAATTAATTTTTTCATTCACGTTTGTTGTGTAATATAAATAATGGACAGATTAAGGTCCAAATATTTGGTGGGGCAGGCAGGGCACCAAAACTGAAACAAAAGCCAAGTGACCAACAAAATTCAGTGCTTGTCACTAGGTTAGGACAGAAACTCAAAACAGAAAAGACACCCTTTCCCACTGTCACACTCTGTTAGTAAGGAGAACATTAAAATTAATAAATAATAATAAAACTGATCACATTGAATGAGCACTTTTGATGTGCAACTTGACAAGATTTGACCGTGAGAAACCTTTTCCACACTCTGGGCATCTGTAGCGATAATCACCTGTATGAAGTCTTTTATGTTCTTTCAAGTGTCCTTTTAATTTAAAACTCCACCCACAGGAATCACAGCTGAAAGGTCTCTCGCTCTGGTGCACAACCTTGTGCATCCGCAAACATTTTTTGTTGCCAAATGACTTGTTGCAAATGTTGCATGTCATCTGTTGAGTCTGCAGTGACGTTCGGGGCACCTTCTTCCTGTTTTTTCTGTGAATTTCACTTAACTGTACATCTTGTTCTGTCACCGTAAACTCAATGCAAGCATCATTGACAATAACATGCGTTACTTCAGGTGAGTTTATATCACCAGCCCGATCATCACACGGCTCTGACTGATCTGTGATTGGTGATTGTTTGTCTAAAGCAACATTTCCTTCATTTTTCTGCAGAATCTCCGGCTGATGTGTGAGGCACTTGGCGGGTTCCTGTCCTTTGATCGCTTCTGAGAGAGATAAGGTAGAGGCTTGACTCAAAGGCTCATGAGACATCACCATGGCTACCTTCCTCTGTGCTTTGACTGCTGAGAATTCTAAGCCCGGTGTACCTGGCAGAAGTCCACCTGCACGAGTGCTTTCATCTGTAGGACATGTGGCACAAGATTAGACTCTATTACAATACGGTAACAATCTGGGTTGGGCAATATTGACTTTGTTATTGTGAGATAAGGAGCATATGGAGGAATTCATTGCTCCTCCCCAGTGGCTAAACAAACTTTCTTCTGATAATAAAAAAGCTGAAGACTTTCTCACCTTGTTTCTTAACTACATTTTCTTCACCTTGATTTAACTTTGGCTATTCGCAACAGGTTTAATGTACATAAATATATAACCACGCAATACTATCCATCTGCCTTTGTAGTCAGCCTTTTGTATGTGGTTATTAAGGTCATAACAGTATGAGATTATAAATTATAATATCATAGTTTGATAATTATCTAAAACATCAATACAATATAATAAAACCTTGATAAAACATGGACAAACATGATAATCCATAAAAATAATGTTTAAATATCATTATATATAGACTAATATTATTTATAACTATTACTTATTTATACCTATTCAAAAATATTGTTGTAAATTATTATAACTGAAGCACATTCTATTGTATTATAATATAGTAATATATATCATGAAGTAATATAATATATATCATGAAGACACCATTATCATCATGTGTACTTCAGTATGTAGTACATAAAGTCACTCAGAGACATGCAAAAACATGTATGTATATATCTCTTTGTGCTTTAATGACACGCATCATATCTTTTCATTTAAACATACATCAAATTGTGTGTTTTTGGTGACATCCGCATTATGCTGTAAATTCCATGTTCACAACTGTATAAATCTTTGTGATATATCTTTATCTCCACTAAGAGGATTGTGTTTTTCGGCAGTGATGGAGATTAGAAACAGCTTCTGTCTCTGTTGTTTTTTTTACTTTTTTAAACCAAAAACCCTAGTTGTTATACAGAATCGTAATCATAATTGAAATTGTAATTGCAACAGTCCAAGAAATCTGAGAGCTGATCTGAATAAATGTGTTACAGAGCATTTAAAAAGTGAAAATTCCAAGCAACCAAGTCATTCAGAGCATTTAAAAGCAGAAGAGACCATCTGTAAAATGGGAAATCATGTTTGTGGAATACCATAATATAACACTGTACCAATTGCAAGTATGCAGACCCTTCAGAATTGCCAGGTTTTCAGCATCAATTGTTCATAAAATTAAATAAGTGTATTAAATATTACATATTTTTATCTGTTTATGAGTTTTTCGTAAGATTATCTGTTCTGAAGAGCTCTAAAACATATGCCTGATGGAAACATCAGAAAGGCAAGAAGGTGTAAGGAAACTTTTGTGAATATTCTGCTTCTCCTTTCTCATGCCAGTAAAAGCTGTTCAAATGGGGATAATTATTTTGATTATGTAATTCAGGGGTTTTCAGCTAGTTCACTTGTAGCCCACTGTCTGGGGTGGGGGTTATGCAAGCACCCCATATACAAATATTAGCTGGGATTATTAAAAAAATATAAAATTATATAGGCAATGGGGATTTAAACATTTTGAGTTAAGATTGAGTTTGAGTTTACTGTGAAAATAAATAAAATAAAGACAGACAAATATTTCCACATAAGGTCCACATACTTACATCAACCTAATCTGTGTATTTCTCAGAGGATTGTATTTTCTTCAGGATGTCTCTGTTTAATACTCTGTTAAATACTAACACGTCTATTTGAAAATGTGTGGCTATTTTTGACTAGTAGCCTACTATTGCAAAAGTCGCAAATAAATACGGATTTAACAACTAAAATATGTTAGACATCTCTCTTAACAGATTTTTTGTAGTTTATTATTCACGTATAAGTGGATGTGTTACTGACTGTGGCTTGTTTCTGCACGGCTGTAGTTCCTGCTGTAAGTCAGCGTGTTCTTCAGACTGTTGTTCTCCTGCTTCAGACGCTCGATCTCCCGCTGATACGCAATAACACTATCTTTGACAGCGTCAAATATTTCTTCGGCTGCTGCCATCATTCTCTTTATTAAAAATGAATGTATAGACACCAGCTCGACCATGATGCCCCGTGTTTTCAACTCTCTCTTCGTCACTGAGTCGACGGCAGCGCAAACGTGATTTGGGGACACAGCGCCGCCTTCAGGCCAGAACACAACCACACTGTGTTTTGCTCGTTTAGAGTAACATTCAGATTTACACGTGCCTTCTGCCAAAGCTCTCAAGTATTAGTCTTATTTAACACAATAATTACATTCAAGCAAATATTTTTGGTTAAATATGGAAACATATGGGTTAAAAACCAGGTCTTCTCATGATAAAAAATACTAATACAGAGTCATCAAAATGTAATCCAAAGTAGTCAAACTACATTACCAAAAATGTGTGACTAAGTACACATTTTATTATGTACTTTTTATTCAGTATACTGATTCTAATCAGTATAATCAGTCTATAATCAGAGCTTATTGTAAAGACTATATATAATTTCATAATGAAATATTTAAGTTGCATTTTTTTTTTATTCATTTGAGTAAAATTAATTTACATAAAATTTTATTAGGCCAAGTAGACTGCACATAATATTGCCGTACACTCACATGCTCTTGAATTTAATCAGGTAACAAAAGCTATTGGGCCTAGTTAAAACATGCAAGCAGTCTCATGTCCTAACAGTGAAGGCAATAGATAATGAGCAACATGGAGAATGTGGCATACAAGCAGGTGAGCAGCACCAGCCAGGCACAATAAAACACATGATCCTGATAATGAGCGGATGCAGATACCACTGGCTAAGCACGATAAACGTTTGTAGCGACGCGGCAGATTAACAGAACGATTTACTCCACATTGCCTTAAAAAAACTGATGTTATTGAGAATTATAAAAAATAATAAGTAATACTATAAATAATACTATAATACTATAAAACTATAAAATTACTATATAGTAGTAAGCCTACAAGTGAGAAACACTGCAAAACCAATTTGTCCTCTATCAAGGCAATAATATAATAACTGTTGATAAAACAACGTGTATGTAATACCAAAAGTTAAGATTTGCTGAAAGATAAAGACACTGGCATAGAAGTGTTTGATTGGTAAACATCTATTTGATCAATATTACATCTAACTATATGATGCACTAAAACTATTTGATACATGTTGCAAAGTACTCTTTATTTGTATTATTGGGGTCTTACTGTGAATTAACATATTTAAGGATTATGTACTGTTATCGCCCTCTTGTGGAGGTTACATAATATGCTCACAGGTTCACCAACTTCACTAATGATTGAACTATATTTACTACAAATTCTTACAACAGTAACAACACAAATCCTGGAGTAAACAATTCATTTAACTAAATTTAGAGTTATGTTAGAATTATGTTACACATTCACAATGATTAAGACACAATGATCAAATTTTTCCACGTCCCCTCTAGTACACTACATTTCTCATTTCCTTTAAAATTTCTATAAAACAGGTCAACTTCCTATTTAAATCTCTTTGCCACCAGACTTGTCCATTTCCACATCCCAAGGTACCAAAAATTTTAACTATTTTAAAATAATATTTTGGTTAAATTCAAACCTGTTGTGGAAAAAAATCTTATTCTGGAAAGAGAAACTCAAAAACCCCCAAATGTCTTTGTAATAATTTATTGCTTGCAAGAGGGATCAGTGCTCGATTCATAAAGGGAAAGATCTCAGAGAACAAAAGATATTCACACTCTTATTTGACCCCTTGAGGGTGTTGTTCTTAATCATTGGTCCCAAGCTTCTAAGCATGCATGTTTTATTTTACCAATCAACTCATTTTTATTACCTTATATAGAATCTCAAACATTTCTTCTCGTCCACCTAGTAGAGGGTGAGGGTGCAGCTGATCAGGGCTCTAAAACACTGTGAGAGCCGAAGAGTCCTGCACCGGGATGTCAAGCCACAGAACATCCTCATCAAAACAGACACCCATGACATAAAGCTGCTGGACTTTGGTTGTGGAGATGTCCTGAAGAGCGCTGCCTTCAGATGCTTTGCAAGTGAGTAATGACAGAGTACATCAGTTAAGATCTCACTCACAACTCTGCTTTTGAATCAGAGGTGATGTTATGATGCCTGAATTTTATTTGTCCTCTTCCTGGGTCTTTCAGGCACTTTTGAGTTTGCCCCTCCTGAATGGTTCTTGTTCAGGCAGTACCATGCAGGACCAGCTACAGTTTGATCCTTGGGAGTGACACTGTACGACGTTCTGTGTGGTAAACTCCCCTTCAGGACCAGACGAAACAAAGGCAAACTGCGGCTGCCTAAAAACCTTTCTATAGGCAAGACAGAGCAAACATTTCATTGACCACAACCAGACTGATATAATGGTATCAAGTCTAAACCAGGGAGTAATTTGCCATTTTGTGTATATTCAAGACAAGTACTATGTTTTATGTAACAGCATGTCGCCAGAATGTTGTTAAAGAAGCCCTGGCAGTCATATCTGGGGGAGAGTATAGTCATCCTCAAGTCTCAAATTGTATTGACCATTCTGTTTTTAAAATCTTAAATATTGGAAAATAAGCATTTAAGATTCTGCAAACTTATTGGGTCACTAAGCAAATAATGAAGAACATCTTATCAAAATAACATGGATCACATGATAGAAATATACAGTAATCTGAAGGGTTGAAGTTGAGAGAAGTG
>JAZGTK010017328.1:0-12026 GCA_036877625.1 Ambastaia sidthimunki
ATATTATTGTCACGAATTACAGTGATGGTGAGATGAAGGGAAAGAGTTTTGAGGTCCGAGTCGGCCTCAGATGATGAAATTGTCGCCGTGGCGCTGTAATTAGGAGGCAATATCGCTGTCTGTATGAATCCCGATCCCTGTGTAATTATCCTGCTGTATTGCTTGTTCCTGCCTCGTCTGTTCTGTGGGAATCGGGATGGAGGTAGTGAGGGGGGAAGAGGGGGGTGAGGAGTGAAATTAAGAAATTCTGGTTTCCGCCCACAGGTCCAGAGTACGTCGTGGATGCCTCACCAACAGTATGTTATGCAACCTACGGTAAGACCTGCTGGGGTAAAGCTCATTTATCTTGTGTGTGTGTGTGTCAGGAATGTGTTGTGTTGAAGGAAACAAATAGATAAGATGGAAAGTAATGAGGAAAGGTGAGAGTGATTGAGTTTATCTTTGTGAACGAGAGAGATGTTGTGAGGTAAAAACAAAACTGTACAGCGTTTTCAATCTTGCGTCCTCTAGTGGCAGAGCAAGTTGGTGCAGGAACATTGTTGGTCAATGACAGGATGTGTGTGTGTGTGTTTATCCAAAAATGAAAATACTGTAGTCGTTTATTTGCCCTTTTGTCATCTTAAACATATGTGTCTTTCTTCTGTGGAACACAAAAGGAAAAACGACTGACCACTCTTTCCACATTATAACAAAATGATAGGGAATCCAGGCCTCCAAAACAACACAAAAGGAACCATTAAAATATGATTTGTGCATTTTTCTCCAAGTTAGCTGAGGTCAAATGATAAGACATATTTTCATTTTTGGGTGTACTGTCCCTTTAATAGCAGAAGACTCCAGTACAGTCCCTGAGGTCTGGATCAGATAAATAGATCCCGTGTCTAAGCCCCATCGACACAACTTTGTTGACCTGAAGGCACTGTCTTTTGTTTCTCCCTGTCCAATTTCAGAAATACCCACACATACAAAGCTCACGGACTACCCCTCCATGTGTTTTATCTTACCTGAGGTCTTGTATTAAGGTAACCCCATGACCAAGATCTGGCATTCTGCCCACTGTCTCTTTGGCTTTAACCCGAACCTGGATTTACTGTAAGCCAGGGTTTTGCATTCCACCCTGGAAATAGTCAAAGGTAGTCTGAGATCAGAGCTTTTTCTTTGGCGAAGGCTGGAAAAGGCTTCGGTCAGCTGTTTCTAGATCTGCAGCAGACAGACTGAGGCAAAAGCAGGGATTCGTACGGTCCTGAGCAACTCGAGAAGTGAAGGCAGAGAGCAGGATAAAGAACAGGGGCAGATGTCTGTCTGACTAGATAATGATGTTCCAGATTTTGTGTGTGTGTAATGGGATGGGTGGTTTGATAATGATGATTATGTTGTGTAAATGTGTTTGTAACCAAACCCTCATGTCTAATGATCTGGCAACCCGTCAAATAAGACCTCAGCTGCCTGTGAGAGAGAGAGGGAGCGAGCGAGAGACCATCGAAAAGACAGTGGGAGTTTGTGAACGGATCTCTAATTGGAAATTCCTGGAAAGAAAACAAAAACCTGGAGAAATCGGCTTTTTTCAGCTTTTGTGGATCCTGCAACGAGAGAACACAAGCAATTAAAAGTAGCTGAGAAAATGGAAGAATTGTTATTGGAGAATGCTGCAGCATTTGGCACCTTGTTACCGTGGAGACACGTGACCATAGCGACTGGAGCCGGCGATGAGGGTTTAAGCAGATCAGGAGACAATGGAGGCACTCTGATCTATCTCTCTCTCTCTCTCTCTCTCGCCACGCTGCAGTGTGTGTGTGTGTGTGTGTGTGTGCGTGCGTGTGTGTTTTAGTACATCACTGCCTTAAGTGCACCTGCTGTTGTGACTTGCTGATTAAGTTAGTCATACAGCTGAGTTATGCATTACTATCCAAATCAGATAAGCTCTGTGTGTGTGTGTGTGTGTGTGTGTGTGTGTGTGTGTGTGAGCGCATCAGTCTCACACAGACCTCACCTTCACAAGACACTGTTGCAAGGGCTGGTAAATATCAACATTTATATCTGTAACACGTTTATTCTGGTTACTGCTGGCTGCAGTGATCCCAAGGTCGTGGTAATTAATAATAATCTTGTAGAGTCAGATAAAAACGTTTTAAAAATGTATAAGGTCAAGATAGACACAGAACATGAGAAAATCAGACTTGCTTTCAGAGAATTTATTTGCTTTCCACAATTTATTATATTTATCTAACAAAATGTTCCAATGGTAAAACAAATAAGCTTAATTTAAGATAAATGTACTGAAACCTAGCTAATTATTAGCTAACGTATCATTATGTGAGAATGTTTACGTATTTTTTACAGGACAACAACAATCGTATTGTAGTTTTTTTGCAGTGTAGCTGTGCAGGTCTCATAAGCAGGGCACATTTACCCACAATGCACCACTCAGAGGCATCACTCAACAGTACCTGTTACTTTCCATCACCGTGCGCAGAAGAAACTCCAGCCGCCCTAAACCAAATCACACCCTGGAAATGAACATTAATGAATCAAGACTACAGTGCATTACAGCAAAGCAGCTTAAAGTGGAACCGCCACGCAAGAAAAGAGAAAAGAAATGAAACGCTTCTCTAAGCCCCTGCTAGTCACGGCCATTTGCAGAAACAAAGAAGCCCATGTTTGAGTAAAGATTTGCGTTTATCTGCGCGCCATCGCAGCTCAGTCTGCCGGGAAGGCTGTGTTTGAACTGTGGGAATTGGCAGCCGCGCCAAATCGTATGTTGTGTGTGCGCGCGTTTGCGTGAGAAAGAAAAAACACCCAGCTCACAATTTAAGATTGAAAAACGATTTCCCAAGTATTTCTATTAAGTAACAAAAATGTTAAAAATGTTGTTTTGAAGCATCTAGGAACAGACGCACAGTGTTAACGTTACGGCTTGACTATAAGAACGTTACTCAAACATTTCATTTCCTTCAGTTCCACTAACAATTTAAGAACAACGTTTTTGATATATATGATATATAACGTTAAAAAAGTGGTTTACTAACGTTAGTAACGTTATGTTGAGAGAACTTATGTTAACGTTTCCTGTTGTTATGTATAGTAATGTTAAAGTGTCTTTAAATGGTGGGAACTAGTGGTTATGTCTTGGCACATTTTGCATGCGTGTATGTGTGTGTGTGAGTATATTTGTGTGTAACTCATTTAAGATTGATATCAGACATCCTCTCTGGCAGCCCGTTTTCTTAAGCACTGGTACCTGAGAGAGACAAAAAGAGTCACTTCCTTTTCCTGTCTCTATTTAAGAGATGTTGGCAAAGAGACTTTTACTTCCTCTGATGTCACATGAGATTTCTGCTTGTCTAGTTTACATCAGAATCTCAGGCTTTAAATTGCACTCAAAGACAGTTTTTGGCATCCAGGATGCAGAAAATCAGCTTAGATAAATGTATGTTTTTGTCCGAGCCTGAAAATGAGTATACAGGCTGTTTTTGAAGGGTAGAGATGGGGACACAGATTGGAGAGAGAGAGAGAGAGAGAGAGAGAGAGAGAGAGAGAGAGAGATTTTACTGGCTGCCTCAGCTCAATGCAGAAATCCTCTTCGAATGTCACTCACTTTTTGAATACTTCCCCTCAGAGGACTGAAGGAAAACACACACACACGTACACACAAGCACAGCTTTAATCATCTGTCTAAGTCTCACTGATATGGCTGTAAATTAGAGCGAAGAATTATTCAGCGTGGATTTCTTTCTCGTCGCTCATTATGAAAGCTTGTCGCGGGCGGGGGAACTGTTAGCTTGAGGCTCTCGTGTCTGAAAGCTAAGAAGCGCGGCAGACGCGGGGCGGTAGGAGAGAGGCAGAGCGGTTTACCTCTGAAAGCATGAATTGAGACAGAGGGTTTCTGACATGAAGTGTGCGTATGGTTTATTCTTCAAACGCACACTTTACTAAAAGCACCAGCACCACCAAGCTGTGCTGACTGAGAGACAGACAGGCGCAGCTGAAGTTACGTGTTTGTGTGTGTAAAGGCTTTTTTTGCTTTTGCTGTATGTCTGTATTCACTTGTTAGTGGGAATGTCTGTTACACAGCTATTCAGAAACTGGGACGTTTTACTTCAGGTAACCAGTCGTTTAGGCCAAACATTCAGCTTTCCAGATTAATCCATTGGGAATGTTTTAGAAGATTTTCTTGTGCTTCATCAAAAACAGGCAATTTGTACAGTGACTTTAACCCAGCTACCAATTTTAGGTTGAAAGAACGTTTCACTAACATTTCCAATAAGTAACAAAAATGTTAAAAATGATTAAATGTTAGAATGTTCTAGGAATGTTCAGTGTCCAGTTTTTTTTAGACATATTAACATTATTTTTTGGTTATTAGAATGTTAATCAAACATTTTCTTAATTAAAATGTTCTAATAACAACTTATGTGATATACAACCTTAAGAAAATGTTCTACTAATGTTACTGCAAGAACATTTTTTAAGACTTTTAGAGAACGTTTCCAGCTAACAGGGAACATTCAAAGTATCTGCATATTGACTTTATATTGAAACAGCGACATTTCTTATGAAAATGTTTCTATATAATTATTGTAAAAATGCAGTTTATGTCTAATTTAAATCCACAGATTCACAGACTTTTGAACCTCACTGTACCTTTAAATCCTTAGAAGCAGCTTGTACAGGAATCATTGGACATATTGTATTTCTTGCTTTATGGCTGATATCAGACGTCAGGCTGGTTTCATAATGACCATATAAGACCAGCCTAAAACTATATAAAACAGCAACCATCTACAGCAGTTACTAGTTGAGTTTAAGACACAGTCAGGATGAATTTAAATTCCAGTGAGGCATTCGCTGCTTTGGTGCGGGGAAGTGATGTTTCACTGATAGAACAATCTTTAAAACAGCATTGCTAACAGAAAAGTGTCCCTCACAGTGTCACCACAGCTTCAAGCTGAACAAAGATTTCTCATCATCTTAGCCTTTGCCAAAGCATCTGAGGAGAATTGAACTTTCTGACAAACCGCTTGAGAAAGGGTCTCCTCAGAGAGATTAATCCTAATCACGCTGGCATGCGAAAATGAGCGTGTCCGTTTCTGGCCTAGTTCTGCCAAATTGGTCATGTGACCGCTTCGGATGATAGCTCAGGTCAACGGTGACCAATCCAATCCTCTCTCTCTCTCTTTCTTTACTTCACATGTGTTAGCACTCTCAACCCGGCATGCCTGAAACGTAAATACACCCGTGGAGCCGAGCAGCGCCGCTGTTAAGTGAGCGATGCATCATCTCTGCAGAAGTATGCATGACGCGCATTTGGATCGCATTATTTCACTTGTTGAAGTGGAACAGCTTGCGTCTGGCCCCCGTAATAGAGCCCAGCTGCAGCCCACCAGCCAGTATAACACGAGTGAAAGAGAGTTTTGAGTGCGTGATCAACATGGACGAAACTAATGAAGAAGTCCAGATGCATTGTTGAGTGGTACCTCATTTCTTCTGCTTTTCTTCTCGTGGTTTGACCCGTGTGTGTGTGTGTGTGTGTGTGTGTGTATCATAGGGTGCTGTGATCACGCCAGCCATGGACCACACCATCTCCATGCAGCCAGCTAACATGATGGGTCCTCTTACCCAGCAGATGAACCACCTCTCCCTGGGTACCAGTGGAACTGTAAGTGCCCACTGTCTCAGAACCACCCCAGCTAACAATTTTTAGGTTGTGAGAACATTTCCCTAACATTTCCATTAAGTAACAGAAACATTATAAAGGATGTTTTAAAAGTTCTTTTAGTTTTTTAGATGTTTTATTAAAGTTAATGCTTGATTATAAGAACGTTTAAACATTTAAATAGTTTTAATTCGGTCATGTTTTGAAAATGTTCCATAAAGTACTTGATATATATGATATATGAATAAATCGTAAAAAAGCAGTTCTACTAATGTTACTGCAAGAACTTTTTTCTTGCGTTAAGAAACGTTAGAACGTTAAGAGGGCTTTTAGAGAATGTTTTGAGAACGTTCACTTTTCGGTGGGTCCCACTCATTTCCCTTTCGTTTGCTGTTTCACTCATCATTGCCTGTTCACACCAGTGAAACACAAAAGCAAAGCCATTTGCAAAAAGTAAAACTATTCACAAATGAGACCCAAAAAAAAGTGTCATTGAATTTTTAATGCAAAGTAAAATTGACTTTAGTAATATAGGTACTGCAATGCTTCTTTCATTTGTTCTGTCAGCCTCCATTAATCGAAGAGAAGAAAAAAGAAGCAAAATACTAATTAAAAGTTTGCAAACAGCCATAAAAAAACAAAACAGAGGACAAACTTTACCCAGGGGTGTAAAAGATACTGCCAAAGTATGATAATAATGTCAGAATTTTACTGAAGTAAAAGTTGTATTATCTATTTAAAAACATGCTTTCATTATATAATATCTTTATTTGTATTTATAAGTCTTTATGTGTATATAGTATGTGAAGCTCTGAGACACACCCATCTTAAACTGCCACCTGAAATGATTAAACCATGACACACGTGACCCAGAAGCTTGTATCTGATTGGTCGACGCATGTTTTGTTGCAGTACATGACTGCGGCTGCTGCTCCTATGCAGGGGACCTACATTCCCCAGTACACTGCGGTGCCTGCCTCAGCCGTCTCGGTGGAGGTGAGTTTCAGCCACTTACTGGATGAGTGTTGCTAACTGAACGTGTTTTTTCTGTCAACACGAGGCCTGGCTTCAGTTTGCTGCACGTATTAAGTCAATTCCTGGTAGTTTGGGTGCCCAACACAGCCTACGGCGTGTATTTCTGAGACATCCTGTAATTATGACATCACTTCCTTCCAGGGCGTGGTCACAGATGCCTCTCCACAGAGCGTTCCGCCCTCGTCGCAGGACGCCAGTGGTCAGCAGCAACCTCTGGGCGTGGACAGTGCCAGCGATCATGCGCCCGCCTACTCTTTTCAGCCCGCTAAGTGAGTTTTTAACGTCTATACATAGATAAGACAGATCTGACTGGGAGACTTGAAATGGATGTTTAATGAACCTAGCTAACAATTTTAGGTTGTAAGAACATTTCCCTAACATTTCCATAGAACAACAAAAATTTCTTGGAACGTTCTTGGAACGTTCATTATGTCCAGTTTTTAGACGTTTTACTGTTTGGTTTTAGGAACCTTATTCATACTTTTTTAATTTTGTAATGTTTTTAAAATGTTCCACTAATAACTTAAGAATAACATTTTTGATGTATATGATGTATAACATTAAAAAAAATTCTACTAATGTTTCTGCATGAAAGTTTGTTGAGAACTTTCATAGAACAGTTTGGGAAGTGTTCTGAGAACGTTGTCTGTTAGCTGGGAAATGCCTCTGTGTTTATGTTAAGTTTATTAAACTAGAATAATTGAGAATCATGCATATTTTGAATTGTATACATTTTTCAAACTCGTTCACTGTCTTTCATTCGTTCAGATAACCAGAGGAGGAGGGGGGGCCATGAGGTGACTGTGTTGCCTTGAAAGTGGGGGACTGCGACGGGGAACATCCAACACGTATTGCAAGAGATAGGAAAACACGTTTGTGTCAACTTTTGCACAAGCATCAAAACAAAACAAAAAAAAACAATTTATTTAACACCTGGCCCACTCCCAGGACCTTTGGAGAACTCACACCCAGACCTTCAATGAGACACGCAGTCTGGGAGAGTCTGCCGTTAACCGGCTACCCAACAAAAAACTTTCCTTCATGAAGTGATGAATTCAAATAAGTACAAGTTTTCCAATTCTTTTTTTGTTTTGAATGTGCAGGTAGGTTTCAGAAACAGTGGGTTTTTCTATTAGTGGAGGAAGCATGTTCTTGTATAAACAGTGAAGAGCTACAGAAGTCTTCCTCAGATTCTAAGCTATTATTACTTTTCTTTTTTATGAGTTAGATTTTAGTTTTCTAGAGAATATCAATGTTTTTTCATCTTTGTTGCCTTAATTTCGAGAAACATCTAAGACTTTTTCCTGTTTGAACTGAACAGACTGACCAATGCAGTGAAAAAAAACAGAAAAAGAAAGAAAAATAATGTGTATAGATCTTAGAGAGAAAGGTTTTAAATTATCAGTGGTGACTTTGTGTTTAAAAGAGAGGACAGACAAAATATTGTGAAGATGATGATGATTAAAGAGAGTTGCATTTTTGTAGAAACAAGAGGAAAAAATGTTAATCTACTGCATCATGGGAAATGCAGTTTATTGTGTAGTGCGGATCATTTTTAATGGCATTATTGTTTTTATCTGCAATATTTTTTATGAGCTTTAAGGTGTTTTTAGCCTGCTTTGCTTGTTTCATTGCTGGAAAATGTTGAAAACTAAAACCGTCAAAAAAAAATTACTGGCAGTGCAAATCTACATAGATCAAGAGCTTATGGATTAAATCAAAACAAAAAAAGCAAATGTGTGCAAAAAGCAATAGAAATAGGAAATTGTTGACAATTTCTTTAGTCTTTCTTAGCTGTGGCTCAAATGCAGCCAGTGGATGGCATATTTTATACCAAAGATGAAGAAACCCCCTCAAGACAGTGGAGTGGATTAATTTTTCATTTTCTTTTTTTCTATTCGATATTTTTTGGGTGTTTTAATAATTATGTTTCAGAAGTATCCATCTGACCTTGACGGCCAAATTGGTACTTTACTTTTAAAGGTTTAAACTTCCTTCCACTGTTGCAGAGTCTGTCAAATGTTCAGTTGTGAGGTAAAAAACACCCGTCACAGATTTTGCATGAGTGTGATCTTTCCACCAGAGGGCGACAGAGAGCGACTGACCCATCATTCATTTCTTTCTCTGGCCAGCAGAATGACCAATACCTCTATCTCTGCACCTTCTCAGTCACTGACCCAGAGTCAGTCACTATAAAACACATCACACATTCACTCTTTTTACGTCATTTGAACTCAACAGGAAGAAATCACAACTACTCACTAGTGTGTATTTACTCTATGTACAGATCACTACCTCATCGAAAGCAGTTTTACCACGAGGAAACGTAGGAATACGGGAGAAATTTGTGCGTCATGGGTCATGAAACAACTTTGCTTCAGGGGAACTGAGAAAAATGAGCGAAATTAGCATCTCTTGCATTTGTTCAGCAGTCCGTTTGATAAATGTTACAAAACAAGCACCCCCAGTCCTCCACTGCAGACATATTTGTAGTTGTATCGATTGAAACACCTCATGCTATACGCAGGGTGTCTTAAATCAAACAGATGACATTAAAAATCTCCTAAAATTGGCCCAGCTAACAATTTTAGGTTGTAAGAACGTTTCCCAAACGTTTCCATTAAGCAACAAAAACAGTATTTTGATTGTTGTAGTAACGCTCCAAATGTCCACTTTTTCAGCTGTATTAATGTTATTGGATCTGTTACGTTTTTACAACGTTACAGATCTTTACCACTACAACATATGATAACATTAAAAACGTTCAACTAACATTACTACATGAACGTTTCTTGATAACTTTGAGATAACTTTTGGAGAACATTACCCAACGTTCTGAGAACATTTCCTGTTAGCTGGGGTGTTGCTACCATTGTGAGATTTGGCAGATGTTCAGGTGCCTTGAGTAACAATGACAGCTAGTTCTGTTCAAGTTAGAAATATTACATGTGGCTGAAATGTTGGCCTTCCATCTTCTGCCCATTCCAAGCGGGGAGATAACAAATGCTAGAGATAAAGAAAAACAGCTCATGTTTTATAGAAAAGAAACCCTGTTGTCCTTTATTTAGATGTTTGATGCAGATAGAATGTCATTCTACAAACACTTCAGCAAAGAGTTTCAACACACATGGTGAATTACAGACTGTCTTTACATTTCTAAGCCTCATAAATACAACTCCTAGTTTTACAGTCAGGGTAAATAGAGTTCTCAAGGTGCTCTGGGAATAAATTCAGCTGTCATTAGGATGAAGGCAGTTGTACTTGGAATTTTTTTGTATTCTGGGAATTCTAGGAATTATAAGAAGTATCAGCTGCCAGGTTACATTAGATTGAAGTGGGAGAGTGTACTGATGGGTCCACGAAAGATCATTTTGATTTCGGTATGTGCTTGTCATAGTGGTTCACATGCTCTTTTTAACGTCCTCTTCCATGTTTACAAAAAGTCCCTTTGGGCTTTTTCCCAGAATTCCCTGCCTGTACAACTAAGTAATGATATCAATTAGCCACTAGGGGACAGTATTAAAGCAAAGTTGGTGACTTTATCCTCAGCGTCTGTGCTGACATTGTGAATTAAATCAACAATGAGAACAAGTTCTGGAAACATGAGTTTTGTTTTCATCATGGTGAGGACCAAGGCAGTACTGTTTCAATAAGGAAAACGAGCTAGCTTTTCATTTTTCATCTCTTTAAACAAAAAAAAGAAAAAAAGTCACTGTGTTTTGTGTCTGTCATCCACTGTCTGTTTGGAGAGTTACTTTGTCAAGTGCTCGCTGCTGTCGAGTGTTCAGTATTTGAGGGCCAGGGCTCCGGGGACAGAGAGGAAACTCAGGCTGGTTTTCTGTCACGAGAGACACACGTCTGGTTTCTTACATTGCGCTCTGCTGCATTCATGCCTCTCATTATAAAGTGAATTAACGCGTGAGATTAAGCTGCAGGTTTCCCTTAAGCTGTAGGACAGAGTTCTCATCCCAGCTATAATTCAGTAAGCTACAAATCACCTTTTATTTACTCGAAGGTTTTCATTAGCTAGAAACTCTGTGCTCCCATTGTAACCTTCTGTTCATCATTGGACGTGAGGTCCAAGCCATGCGTTGTTTATCTGTACATTTGATTGGCTGTCATTTGATTGGCTGAGGTCTTTGAATGAAGAATTTTCATTGGACTGTCAAGACTTTCAGCCCAACGCGAACGGTTGTGGAATGACAGCGCTGGAAAAACGCGCATCGCGTTCAACCAAATTTAACGAACAGCAAAACCTCAATTAGAGACTTACTGGCAGATGAAATAGAGAAATATTTATGGAATTGTTTTCTGTACAGGTGTTGTTAAAATACGAAAGCGGAACAGTTTTACGATGATTTCTTGAGTTGCTTCACTTCCTGCCTCCCATGTGCTCGAGCTGTGATCCTGAGAGTGACTGTAGATCAGTGGATGTTAGGTTTAAACTTCTGTTTGTTATTTTTTCTTTCAATGAAGCTTTCAATAAAAAAATCTACAAAAGCACATCATTCTTCCCGTCTGTTTGAGATTTTTTGGTTCGTGAAACAAATGCAGTTAAAATAAAGACAAGAAGCCAGTTGCACTCTGACAGTCAAATGTAAAGGTCAAGTATGTCATATTTCAAGTGGCTTCAAAGTGAATTGTAAAAATAATTAAAGAGGTTTCATTAATGTTTAGAAATAACATTAATATTAGTGTCATTTATAATATAGCACGAATACACTTTTTACACAAGTTTGTTAGTGTTACACCATTTTAAAACAATATATTTTTGGACAACACAAATTGGACATCTTGTTAAAGTGTTGGTGGAACAAGCCTATAGTTCATGAGATAAACTACACCTGCTTTTTTAAGTGAAGTTAGTTCTTATAAAACTGCTTTTGTGTACAGATGCCACTTGGTTTAATATCTTGCTTTTTATGAATAAATATGATACATTTTGGGTATTTAATAATGGTCCAAAAGTTTCCATTTACTATTTAGGGCCCTTATGAAGTGCACTTACATCAACTAAAAATACAGCTGTATACAGTTTCTTGTAGACATCAACTATATGAGCTGCAGAGCAGTTGAGTTGGAGAACACAGACACTCTATTGGAAAGAATGAGAGTTCAGTGACCTCTGCTCTTCTCTATAGGGCCCGGGAACCATTTGGGCCGGTTCCCCTCCCACCCGTTTGGGTCTGATCGATGGAGGGATTGTTCATACACACAAGTGACTGTTTCAGTCTCACATTGACCTTTAACCTGACCTCTCCCACCCTGCGACCTCTGTCCGTCTTCATTCAGTGCACAATTGTCATTTTCATATCTGACATTTAGACAGCTGGGGGAG
>JAZGTK010017329.1:0-12320 GCA_036877625.1 Ambastaia sidthimunki
TCTAGAGCACATCTGGAGATCTGATGATACGAAACATACAGCTGAAACATGCCGGGAAATATGTCTGCGTGGTCGACACAGATGTCGAGAGTTTATCGGCTGCAGCCATTTTAATCGTGAAAGGTAAGTGCACGTAGCTAAAATTGGTCATTGGAATTTAGATAGAAAACCTGATGAAATAGGGCTGGGTGATACAGCTTAAAAATACTCAATGTTTTTTCAAGCTTGAATGCTCCAGTCCCCATTCCTTTTAATTTACTGGAAAGAAAAATCTACTACATTCTTTCAAATTTCTCCTATGGTTTTCAATGAAGATAGAAAGTCACAAATACAATTTTAATTTTTGAGCAGCTGTTCCCATAACCATGTGCAAACATATATTGCCCAGCCCTAAATATACAAAAAATGAATGTCATGTACATTTCAGTAAGGATAATTAGAGGAACATATCAAATACCTTTTAACAGAAATTAGACTGACATGCACACTTTTCCTAATATAGTTTCTAAAAATTCTTTATAATAGTGTAGAAGTCATGTCAGACTTTTAAACATGACAGAACTGCTTCATTGTTTTTCATATTTTCCACCACCAGGATTTAAGTGTGTACAAAAAGTTCAACTACAAAGACATGCCTTGCATTTCTCTGCACATTTTAATTGGTTCTTTGCAATCTTTCAAAGCAGATGCGCTTTAGCTGTTAAAAAAACAGTCCCAAACAAACAAGCCTCTGAATATCCAGCTTTACTACGATTCTAGAAAGATTTAGCCTGTCTAAATCTTTAACACCAGGCTTTTAAGATGGGCCTGACTGTATATGTTAGTGCTGAGGTGGGCCAATAAGAGAAGAGGTTCCTGGAAGAAGGGTGAACTAGGTTACACTTCATTTGAAGGTAACTTTATTTCTAATTGCTAATTTGCCACTAATTGTCTGATTTGATTAGGTCCCCCAGGAGCCCCAGATGGCATAACAGTGGAGGAGATCACTGACAGCACAGCTCAGCTTTCTTGGAGACCCGGCCAGGATAACGGCAGCCCCATCACAAGCTATATCATCCAGGCCAAGACGGCTTTTACTGTGGGCTGGCAGGCGGTGAACACGGGTAACAATACAGGATTAGCTAAAGCTAGTCAAGCGGAGCATCAATTCAGAGAGAGGCTGAAATTACCATAGCAGGTCTCATCTGCTTTTAAAAAAAGAGGCTTATGCTTGCTTTGAGTGTATATATAAGGAGCTCTAAGTACTAACGCAGAATGTCTTAATCTGGAGCTTGCCTGGTCGTATGTAATGTGAATTCATTGAAACAACATCCCACACAGAAATAAGATGTGGAATAGAAGAATTTTCGAACTGTGACATTCTGGGCTTACTGTAAACATTGGCTCAGGATAGCGGCCTGTATTGTTGACTTTACCATGTAAGCCAGGTCATTGCTGTTAAGCTGCGGCTTTTCTGTTTGCTCTCAGTCCCGGAGGTGATTGACGGGAACACTTTGACAGGGACAGTAGTGGATCTGAACGCATGGGTAGAATATGAGTTCCGAGTGCTGGCCAGAAACAGTGTCGGCGTGGGGGAGCCGAGTCCACCATCTCTTAAGACAAGGACTGAAGATGCAGGTGGGTCCAATGTTCTAGTCTCACCCAACGAAAGGTCAGGTCCACATCACAGCTTATCTGACCAAGAACCACCCACACAGACAAAAAGAGTATGTCTGATGGACATGCCAAGTGACCAATCATAATTTGTTTTGTTTTATTTAAGGATTTAAGGGCAGGTTTATCTGAAATTAATTGTGCACAAAATTAGACTAGTGTGGGGCAGACTCTGTGAGTGGTTGTACAAAAACATCAGGAAAATCATTAAAAGTGTGCATATACTCTGTAACTGCCTAAAAGTAATAAGAAACCTCCTTATAAACAACTCAGAAAGCAAAGTGGAAGACAACAGTTATGCTCATGGATATCTATTTAACTTTCTTTGAATATTTTTCAAAGACTTGTCGATTTTAGCAAATCCAGCTATTTCAGACTGATCAGAAAATCCTGTGGCCCTTTTATTCCCAGAAGTGGCAAGAAATCAGCCAATCATATTAGAGCTTTCCAGACCGAGAAAGTAATTTACATTGCATCAGAAGTTGGTGAATGGCATCCCGTGGGCGAGCCATCTGAAGCTGTGACTACCATCATTCTGAGTGCCTGTATTCCTCAAATGTCCCATGATGAAGTGATACGATTTTAGTGCATTCAATGCTACAGTGCCTCTGTATATTATGGAACAAATTCTTTTTCCATTATTGTGAAGAGACTCTTAAAAACTGTGAAATTCACTGGCAACAAAGCCATTTAACTCAGATGCTGCCCACAAATTCTTTAAAAGCAGTTTCTAATGGACTGCAGCTTTTCGGTTGATACTGATCATAATGCTTTGGATAAAAGACACAGAAAAAGAAAAGAATCCACAAGCAAGGCAGGCAATACATTTATGCATCTGCTGTTTAGAAAACATTGGCATTTCCCCTTTGTTTTCCTGTACACAGTTCCTGACGCGGCCCCCGCTGATGTTGGAGGTGGGGGTGGCTCCAAGTCAGAGTTAGTGATAACATGGGAGGTAAGTCATCTGTCTATATTATCACTCCCTGTGTGAGAGGTAATAGTTTGGGCTAATTAAATGGAATTGAATCAGGGTGTTTATTACCCAAGTCAAAGCCAAGCCTGTTTTCCATCTGGGCCCTTCACTCTCGTAATGGCATTCAATTCAGATTCTGTTGCATATTAGAACGAGGCTCATTTTCGCTCTCGAAGGGCTGTGGCACTTGTAGAAACAAGATGGGATTTGGAATGGCACTGGGTGTAAACCCAAGGCTGAATCTGGTCTGTATGTTTTAATATCACTATAGTTTCATGTTTCCCTCTTAGCCTGTGCCTGAAGAACTTCAAAACGGAGATGGTTTCGGCTACATCATCGCTTTCCGTGCACTGGGGGTAGTCAACTGGACGCATACCGTCACCTCCACCCCGGGACAGTCCCGTTTCGTGTACAGGAATGAGACCATTCTGCCCTTCTCTCCATTTAATGTGAAAGTGGGGGCCTACAACACCAAGGGTCAGGGACCATTCAGCCCCGTAACGATCGTGTTCTCAGCTGAAAATGGTGAGATTGAAATCGCATTGTATAGATTGCATATTTAGCAACAGAAAAGGTTCAAATAAAATAAATCAATAATAATAATAATATATTAGTGTTGGTATCTTGCACATCGCAATAAACAAAACAAAGCAGTGATGCATTTTTCTTTGGTAATTATTATTATTTGTAGTCTGTCACATCTTGTTATGATTAATTACATGCACAAGCAAATTGTTACACTTAAGACTTCACTGCCTTTATGAAGGGAAAAATGTTCCTTGGTAGCAAAATAATGTTATGCACACATTCATATTCACACCTGTTATTCAGAATCCAGAATCTACACTACAAGCTTGTACACTAAATAAAACTTGATATCCACATCCCAATTTGCTGTGGGACTGTTTGCTGTGTTCATCACTATATTCATGCACTTCTTACATGAACACTTACATTCATTTAAATTTTGTGGCACCCAAGCCACGCCCATTCTTAATTATTCAGGCCGGATAAATGTCCTAACCTACAGGTGACCTGTCATGGGTGGCAATTTTCTGTTCTTTTTACACTGACGCTTGCGGTAATTTACCTGAAATCATTTCAGAGAAAGTGTCTTTCTACTTCTTTGAAATGTCCAAGAAACCAAAATAATACTATTTTTTCTTGCAATTACAAGGCAAAGCACATACTGTAAATGTCAGGTGATTTTAGCTCTGAAACCTTTGAGTGGCATGCCCAGGATTTAAAACAGTGTGAGAGTCTTTTAGCTGGTCAGGATGACGGTGCGACTCGATTTGGGATTCTTTATTGTCAGCTTGATATTAGTTATTACAGCATGGCGTGACGGGCAGACAGTGGTCTGTCAGTAAGCTACAGCATTAATTGAATTTCTGTACAGATAATGTTCCTTTGTGTCACTCAACTAGGCCATTACAATAAAGGCCAGTCATTTACAGTTTTAGATAAAAACGATCTTGTATCCGTCTTGCTCTGATTTGTCCTTTAGAGATGAAGTTTTATAGGAAGACGTGCCAGTGTCCTTCTCTTCTCATTTAGTCTCATCTCTTTTGTTCTCATCTTGTCATCTTTTTAAAAGCTAATTCACACTGATTTGACAAACTTCAACACTGGCATTATATTAAAACGTGTCTATGTTTGTTGGTGTTTGTTGGCATTTGTCTGATCTGTGTGAATTATTCTATTATTATATCTCTTCTCTTCTAGTCTCATATCATCTCATCTCTTCATTTTGGCTCATCTTTAGCTGTTCTGTTTTAATTTCTCCTTTAGTCTCTGCTCCTCTAGTCCTTTCTTTTCACATCTTTTCCTTTTTCTTCTGTTATCTATTTTGTGCTTTTATTTTCTGTACTATTGTACTATGTTCTGTTTTATTCTGCTGTAATTTCTGCTCTATTCTGTTCTATTGTATTATAGTCTATTTTATTCTTCTCAATTGTATTCTGCTCCACTCCGTTTTATTATATTCTGTTCTGTGTTGTTCTGTTATATTCCACTCTGTTTTATTTTATTCTGTTGTAACCTGTTCCGTTCTGTTCTTTTCTGTATTCATTTTGCTTTCTCATGCTTTTTTCTCTCTTCTCTCAGAGCCTAGTGGTGTTCCTGGTGGAGTGTGGGCCAGAAGCATTTCTGCCACTGAAATTGAAGTGATCTGGCATATTCTCAGTGCCTCCCCAGAAAGAGTGTTGGGCTACGAGGTGCGTCCCTTCTAAATGGAAATGACTCTCTGTCCGATTTTGAAATGCACAATGTGTTCTGTCAGCACCTGTCATCTCCCACGCGGCACCTAAAGTTCCTTTTGTACCCATGGAAACGCTCCATTTGAAAATAGGGAAAGGGTGTCCTGTTCGAACCGTATGCATGGCAGCCCCCCACTGCAGCAGGGGAGAAATGGCTTCTCCTGATCCTTTTTAAGGACATAGAGAACACGTTACACATGCGTCTCCCTCTATGTTATCCCAAACCTACTGTATGTAAAAAAACATTGATGTACTCTATAATGTTTTCCCTGCATTGAACATAATGGCACTATGAAGTTATATCCCTGAGGCTTTAGAAACAGCCTGTGCTTTCTGTCTGTTGCTGGAATCAGGTGGTGTACTGGGAGGATGATACCAAACCAGAGACCATGGGCAAAGTCAGAGTGTCTGCCAATCAGAACAAGGTTAACATCAATGGCCTGAGAGGATACACTCAGTATTTCCTGACAGTGAGTGCTTTCAACACAGCAGGGACTGGCCCCATCTCACCCACCATCAACGTGACCACCAAAAAGTCCCGTGAGTATTCAGTAAAAAAGTATCAATTTAAGCCCTGCCTCCACAAGTACTATCCAAAAATATAGTCTATAGTATGTTTTTTTTGTTGTATTTACTTTTTGTTGGCCTTTATCTTTGTCAAAAATGTCAGTTTTCATACAAGCACAGGTTTAAAGGAATAGTTGTGATGGTAAGCAAATATGACAGATTTATTTATTATATATTATATATATTATATTTATTATATAGTTAACAAATCTTTTTTATTTTATTTATATTTTTGTTTTAGAACAAATAGGCAGGCAGGTGCCTCTGCTGGCTTTCTCAGTGAGGTTGGTCACATGTTATTTATAAATGGTATTTTCCCCTCAGCACCCGGACAGCCACCTTTGAACGTAGAGTGGAACCTTATTGGCTCTAAGCTTACTGTTCATTGGGAACCCGTCATTTCACTGGAAATGGAGTCAGAGGTTACTGGGTATCAGGTAAGTGCTTCCCAGCAATGTGATCCGTGACGCCAGCCTAAAGAGCATTATATTCACATAATCATATTATCCTGTTCCCATGAGCAATTAGCAAAACATTGACATTAAAGTGTATATATGGTTTCTCATGTGTATTGCAATTTGACACACCTTAGAGGAAACACAAGTTAAAAATAAAACCATCCAGAAAATAGATGCTATACAGGGCAACACAGCTGTGCTAATAAACACTTTGCATCCCTACTGTGCTGATAATTCAATTTTACTTTCCTAACTGACTAAAATAGCTTGTGCTGAATTAAAATAAGTGTTTGTTAGCATCTTTCCTATATGTTCTGTCCAGGTGACTTACAGAAGGAACCAGCATAAAGAAATTAACACAATATTAACAAACCTGACCTCAGTGGAGCTCGTGTTACCCGCAGATGATGATTACATCATTCAGATCCAATCGCTGAGCGACGGGGGAGAGGGAACGCCCACCGACCCCATCAACATTCATAAGCTTAGTAAGATCTTACTTTTCTTGCAAAACAGCGTTAGGGTGAGATGTGGAATTTCTTCATCGTCTGTTTTCTCATCCAGATTTTTAGAGGAACTTCCTTCTGGCAGAAATCGTGCTTTAAATTTAATAGCAAGCCATCACTTTTAAAAGCTGAATCTAAAATTGATAACAGCAAACCATTCTGTTGTTGTCATTTTGGCATCTGTATTTTAATGTCTACTTCATTACACAAAATTACATTTTCCGTGTAATATAAACCCACAGACATGTTCAAACTGTATCTCTCTACCCTCCTGTTTCGAGGGCCATGATGTAAAAGATAAATATTCGGTGCCAAAGGGATATTAAACACACAGGCCTCTATAATATAAACAATGCACAGTTGACCTCATAATGTTCTCTCCTCGTTCCCCCGAGTCGACAGCACAGGTGCAGCGCGGATGTTCCATTGCAGCAGCCTGCGGATTTTAATGCGACACTCTAAATGAGTTCTCACTGATGTGACGTGTCCTCCTCGTGCACCTTTTCTTCTCCACTGGGCCAAGAAGTCTTATCTTTATTAACTAGCCCAGGCTCTCGCCATCTATCTCTGCCCGTTCTTCTCCACTCCCCCGTGAATACAGCATTACAGGCTGACGCAACTATAAGGGACGACATTCTCTCCGCTTTATTATTCACATTTTTCATCCATTGGTCTGCAGTGTCTAGCTTTCATAAAAAGCTGTGGCTTTTTCTGGATGTTAATATCGAAAATGATTGTGGCAGTGCCGACAGCAAGGTTTTATAACCTGCTTTAGCATTAATTTGTTATTTATTGGAGTAATTTAAACACAGGGATACCAGCTCAAAGAGCATCTACTGGGGTATTAATGCAGAGCTACTCAGAGAACTAAACTATCCATGTATGTAACACCATTAATTCAGAGCTATAGACTGAAGATATAATTATAATAGAAAACCACAGGGCTTATTATCCTTCAATTATCAATAAGCCCTTTTAGTAATGATGCTCGGCAAATAGCAATGAATTGTGGGACCTCTGACTGTATATTGCTTTGGACCTCTACATTTTTTTAATAAAGTGTAGAAGTTGTTGTGGGGCCCCTTGGACCTTAAGTATTAAAGCTAATGAACTTTAGCATATAACTTACATGGACAGTTGGCCTACAAATCAGAATGATACCTCAAACAATGCTAGTTAATAAAGAAAGGTGCTCAAAGGTGCTCAATGACCTGGGCATGGGCTAGTATGCAACAACTTGGAACACCCTAACAACCACCTAGCAATACCTTAGCCACCCCCTCAGAACACCCTAGCAACTGCTAAGCGATGCATTTAAAGCCTTAGCAACTATATAGTAACCTAGTACAAGTACCCACAGCGCCTCTAGCATCATGCCAGAGAGTTCAGCATGGAAAAGCACCACTCAACATTTTCCTCAGAAAATCTAGTTATTTATTGGAGTAATTTAAAGAGAGAGCGTCTACCGGGAAGTGAACGTAAACCGCTCAAAGCACCAGACTGTCCAGCACAGTATGTTGATTTAGAGCCAAACACTGATATACAGTAACTATGATATAAAACCACAGGGCTAATTCCGTTCCCCGGGTCCCACTGATGCATTTCTTTATTGCTGTTATGTTTCCTAGTTTATGTGTATTCATTAATCACAAGTTAATCTGTTTCAGAAGAGTCCTCTTAAAATCTTTCTTTATCCATTTCAGGTATGAGCGTACGAGGGTCCAAAGCCTGGCGAGCCAATACCATCCCCATCTCCCTACTTTCCATTATCGCATTATCGACAGTGAGACCGGCTTTGTGTTAACAGTCTGAAGAATTAAACATCCCCCGACCGGTTTGATTGGCCGTGCTCTTCCTCACTGAGGAATCATGGGAGAGAGGCACCAAAATACTTTTGAGGCAAGATTATTGATCCGTCTCTCCATAGTTATCTGAGCCAATGCCTGGCGATCCTTTTGAGGAGCGTGACTGCACCACAACAGTGTCGCAGCGAATGGATTCCGTGTGCATGTTACGTACAGCATATCATCGTCTCCTAGCAAGTGAGCTGAGGCCCTGAAGGTTTTTGAACGAGGAGGGATAACTCATTTTACTGCACTGAGATTTCACCTCTGCGATCCCTCGAAACAAATGCCTTATTTTCATGTACATGCCAAAGTAGTTAGGATCCTTTTTAAGTTGTTATTAAGCTACTGTTTGTTATCATTGTTTTGTAATTATCACACCCTTAATAACATTTAGCCTTTGCTTACTGGTTCAGTTACTTGTACAAGAGTCTATGTGCCTTATCTATGTTTTAGGATACGTAAGGCTTGCATTTGTTTGCTTCAGGCACCGTGTTGCAGCTACAAGCCTCCAGTTCTCATTGCGTTGTTGCAACAATGTTACATTAGTATTATGGAGATTGTGTGTTTTGACTTACGCTGTTTGAAACTGTGTTAACAGCAGGAGACAGTAAGATGGTTATATTTGGAATCTCAACACGCATAAATAAGTATAATACGCCACTGGTACCTACAGCCCCTGCGTCTGTTATTAATGTTCTATGAGTCATACGAATGAATTACAGGGGATAAATTGGACTTTTAAACCAATAGCACATGCTAAAAACCTTTTTAGTAGAAATGGGTTCTAAAGCACATCATACCGGCTTTAAGGAACAGACCTAAACCTTTAAGACTTATGAACGGTTCTAAGGCTTTGGTTTAGCAAGAGAATATTACCATTTTATGGTCCAACCATCAGTTTTGCTAACAGAGTGTGTGAAATAGTTTAATTCGCAAGAGTGACCAATTTTTACAGTATTGTGAACCATTTCACAGTTATCTCAGAGACTTTGACTAAAAGGTTTAATGATCCATGAGTATTATCACTTTATCATAAAAAAATAGTGTCACTTTACAGTAAATTTGAGTATTATGGTTTTATTCAATTATTACAAAAATTATTTTAAAAAAGTGCTTTTTAAAAGTGCTGCAAGCTTCAGTAAAGTGATGATTTCATGATGACAGGACAATAGGTTTATTTTAGTCATTGGTTAAAGAGACAATTTATCCATCATTTATTCACCCTCATGTCATTCCATTAACTTCCATTGTATGGACACAAACCCATTGGGGACGTTCTCAAAATATAGGTTATAATATACGTTTGGAATGACATCAGGGTGAGTAAATAATGGAATATGTTTCGTTTTTGGGTGAACAATCTCTTTAACTACTATATACAGTCTATTGCACGAATAGTAAAGCATAAACTCAGAATGCATTTTTTTTGTACATTATGTCCATTGAATTTGAGTTTCTGCTATTTTCTTTGCCCTTGGGTTATGTGCAGTATTATATGCGAGTGAGCGCTCTCCTAAGCACAGTTCCAACCTGCAGCTGCTGTTTCTATGCGCAGCGCTGCATGTAAGGAGCCTTGTATGGATACCAGTAAGATAAAAGTGCATTGCTACTTATTCATTTTAACAGCGTGGCTAGTACTAGATGCTGAATACAGCAAACATCTGTTCCATCTTAAACCTCAATGCTTAATGTTTCCTAAAAGCATTTTCTGACCATGTACGTTATGACTGTTTTGTCTGTTTTGTCTGTTTGTATTTTAAGTGAACATCAGTCGAACGAAGTTATTCACTAAGAAGGAATTGCGACCAGTATTTATTGCACATGTTGTCTGCACAGTTTTAGTCCCTAGTTAATTCATTATGCAAATCAGGTAATAGCATAAACATGCCCGAAATATTAGCCCTGAGCAATTCCCCATAGTGGAGGCCAGTTCTGAGTACTAGATTCTGGCTGATATATAAGACAACATAGAAATCTAAGTCTAAATCTAAGGACATACCGAATGACTCCACCAATGCAATCCAGGCCCCAGGGTCGACTCTTTAAAATGCCAATGTAGCATTTTAAAGTCGACTGCAGTGCATGACTGAATTTATGCTCAGTTTTAACCTCCTCTATTATTTGATCATCATTTTGAGAGGCAAAAGTTCACCCCAGTATGTTTGTTTTATTTGTTTAGGCATAAAGCTTTGCATGCTGGACTGCGGCACAGATTCCAGACCACTTACCAGATGCTCCTCAGGGTCTTTATAGCTGAATCAGATGTGTTTAGGAAACTTTGGAGCGAAAATCTGCTTACCTAGTAGCACTCAAAAGTGGAGATATGCTTTAGTAACAGGCTCTGAATTTGTACACAGCACAGTTCTTGTAATTACAATACTTGTCGCAATACAACAAAACATGCTGCCAAAAAGGACAATAAATACACGGGAAGAAGGAAGAAAAAAATGTGAAACACATAAAATCAACATTTCTTTTTTATGATTTTGTCATGAAAAATTTGACTGATCCTAGTCTTGATGTAGAAGCCATTAAAACACCCTAATAAGTTATAGTGGACCCTGCAGGAGCTTTTGACCATGTCTGTGTTAACAAGATAAATGTTTGATGAAGAGCGTATAGAACTATATCACAATTGTCCAGACAGCTGATAAACTCACATTGTGTGTATGTGTGTCTGTGTTTGCGTGTGTTTTTCTTATCATAAAAGTGTTATTGTTATTTCTGTCATATTTGGATCTGACATGAAAACTACAGTAAAAGGGCCACGGCGCATTTGTTTGACACATTACAGACATGTTAGGGAACACTAGAGCACTTTCAAAGCTCCTGCACATTTGGCCTTGGTTTTGAATGGTAAGGTCAAATATAAAGCAGCATACAGTGAGAGTAAATGAGAACACGCTCTCGTCAACCCTCTTTGAGAGAGAAAAGTCGCATTGTCCCCACAGACTTGCCGTACAATATAGATGTCACATCAAACTCTGCTGAAGCTCTCGGATGCTTTTGTGTTTGGGGTGAAGGCTGCTGCATGATTTTGATTTAACCTTTGATAACGGCTGCTGACATTTAGGTGCCTGTTGGGACTCGTGTATTATGTTATAAGCCGTCAGCTCATTTTTGTGGATATTAGTCATGTTTTCTCTGAAGTGGCATCAGAGAACTTCATCCGAGATCCTTAAGTGCTTATTATAAATGTAAAAAAAGATTAAAAATTCATCGGTTTGTGATTGCTTCAGAAATGTTTTAAAAAAGACAAAAGTGGTTTGTGTTTCGTAAGTATTGTTTGACTGTTTGAGTTTAATGACATCAGCATTGTAATGATTTTTGTTTTTAAAAAGGTCAAGTGGTAAAACAAAGGAGTTTATCTTTTAAAGAAACAGACGATTATGGCTGCGTTGATTAGAAATTGATTTGTGGAAAGATTAAATAGTGATTGCAAATTCGTTTTTTTTATCTTTTGTTTTGGTTAAAATGATAAGATTAAGCTTAACATGTGGTTTAGTGTTAGATTCAAATAGATTCACCTTCCATGTGTTGATAACGTGTTAAAACACTTGACCCGATGTTTTGATATTTCTGTATTAATACGTTGTTTTTCATCTCTGTGAGATGATGTACTTGATCAGAATACTGTTTTCATATTGGAAAGAATTTGACTCACTGTGTATAGTAAAGCTGTGCATGTTGATTGTTTAATGTGTGTACATTTTCTAAAGCAAAATTTAATAAAACTACTTATTGAAGATTTACCTCAATATTGTCCAAAGCCTTTGTACTGAGACATATTATTATATTATATTATATTATATTATATTATATTATATTATATTATATTATATTATATTATATTATATTATATTATATTATATTACAATGTGGCATGTCCCATGTTAAAAGCAAGTAGCTGGATGACAAATTCACCAAATGAAATGAAATCGTTAATGTAGCCTGGAAGCCCTAAATGAATGTCACGAGACAGCTATAAACATCATTAGTATATCCTGGTGTCACACTCATAAGCCTCCACCCTAACACTGCTGTTTAATTACAGGAGT
>JAZGTK010017330.1:0-12320 GCA_036877625.1 Ambastaia sidthimunki
TTGTGTTGGTAGTTTAAATTGCCATTAGAGAAACAAGAACAGCTTGTTTTAGGTATTTTGCTTTTGATAGTAATCAGGCAGAACAATCATAATCCCATCAAAGGTTTGTGCTCAGCGTGGTTTTAATAATTATGACTCACCTGCTGTTTGAACCAGTATGTAGAATGAGCTCTAATACACTCATTATGCTCAAAACAAAAATCTGTCAGCTTTTCAAGTCTTAATGCTTTAGAAACACATGAAGGGATGGAAATCAGTTTTATTAACAAACTGAATTATTTTTGTACCAGTGCTGGGAATTGTTATTGTTTAAGTAACATTGTTTAATGTGATAAACTAATACTGAGCACGAGATTGTTTTTTAAGTGCGATTACGATTTCTGTACTTCTCGGTTGAAATGCAGAATCGTCTGTAATATTGGTTAGTTAGCAAACACAAAAATCAGGCTTGTAAGGTTACATATAGTTGTTTTTGCAGGCCGGTCATCATTTCAAACACATCCACTAACATCTAGTACTCGTAAGTGGCCCTTTCACAAAGAACGAACTGTAATAAATCAGATATCTCCAGTACTTAATTATGATTGGTTAAGTCACGTTTCCAGCCATTTTAAATTCTATTACAAACAGTATTACTGCACCACTGCATCTGCATGCAGCTGTTTAAAGAACTAAACATTATTCTGCTTGGCAGAAGATTATTATTTTTATCAGCATCGTTACATTTTGTTGCTGTGTGTTTATTTTATGAAACCTTGGCAGGTGTACATAATAACTGCTTTATAACTGCTTTAAAAGCATTAAGCAGTGTGAAGCTGTGGTTTACAGTGAGTTTAAACGTTTTGCTTCATGTCTAATAATCCTCTTAAATGTTGTAAATTCGCAGTAAATCACGGCTTTCTGGGTTCATTGCTTTATTTTGCTCCACTCTGCTGAATTTGTGAGAGGGCAGCCATTGTATATTTACAGTAGCTTTTAGTTCAGCTGTTCGGCTGTTTCTGTTATGTGCAATATTGGAGCGAGTTTAATAAAAGCAAGATCCACATTCGCCATTTTCTTTTTTCTAGCAGGTTTTAAGATAACAGAGGTATTTTTTTGCACCATTAACGCGGTGCTTAAGTTGGCATCATATATTAATTGCGGTTAAACGCCATCAAGTTAAAACGCCAAAATCACGCAGCCTTACAAGAAAGTAGATTTCAGCTTCAATGCAGCTTTGCATGCTTACAGAGAACAATGAACATTAAAGATCATATATATTTGTATTGTGGTAACATGAATTTTAATTACTGCTGGGGTTTGTTTGCTTCAAAATGAAGCAATAGGTTTTGACAAATATCAGTCAAAGCACATGCATGAATGGGACTCATGAAGTCAACAAAGCAGATGATTTAGAAACCTTCTGTTTACAGCTTTCATCATAAAATGACTTGAGACACAGTTTCTCTCACATACTGTTTAGAATGTACATTACGTGAACTGGAAGCAGGAGGAAGTATTGGATTATTTATAAGATAGGTCCACATTGATTGCTTCTCATTGATTGCTATAAAGAATGAGCTTATTTGAATGTGTAGTGGCAAAAGCATTTGTCAGTTATGTTACAGGGCAGCCCAGTTACATTAGTCTTCCAGTTTACAGCAATTCCACTGTGGTTTGCTTTCAAACTCTTCAATTCACATTTATTTACATAGAGCTTTATACAATACATAATGTTTCAAAGCTGCTGAACATGCAACAGAACATTGCCAGAAAGTTTAGAAAAAAGTCACCATGTCAAAATGAAATATACATTTATGCAAGTTAAAGAATTTCCTGACAGCATATAGTGATACATAATACACAACGCAACAAAACACAAACATACACATAATTTAAATGTACATGTTTCCTCTTAGACATTCTAGAAAACAGTTCTTTTTTTGTCCAAAACTTGAACCTAAAATTATAATAATAAAATATTTAATAAAAATTCTGAGCAACAGTTTTAATGATAATGTTCAATATAATTGTAAGTGCAGAGCGCCACCTGGTGGTAAAACAAGTATTTTATAAAATACTGTATAAGCTGCTTTAATACCGTGAGTTAAAAGTTCAAACCCCTATATACTCATGATCAGTATTTTTTTATCATACTCCCTCAGGGCTACTATGACACCATGGATGCAGGTTTTGTGGATGAGGAGGGCTTCCTGTACATCATGTCTCGGTCTGATGATGTCATCAACGTCGCCGGTCACAGGTTATCGACTGGTGCCCTTGAAGAGGTGAAGAGAGTGAACAACTCAATACACATCATGTGCCTCTATCTACTAGCTATACCTACAAATCAAATCTTGTGTGTGTGTGTTGTAGTCAGTCCTGCTTCATTCGTCTGTGGTGGACTGTGCTGTGGTGGGGCTGGAGGATTCTCTGAAGGGACACATACCTCTGGCTTTGTGTGTGCGTAGAAATGGTGAGAAATGGAGCCAGAGAGAAAGAAAACCTTTGTAACTTAAATCTCTTATATTTCAGTAGCTGGTTGATGAACTGCATCTATGAGCTAGAGGCACTTTTCATGAGTAGGGTACAAAAATAGTGCTTGAAACTGTTAAAACAGAAGTTTCAACTAATGCTGAATGAAAGTAGGTGCAAACTCTGGAGGACAAAGTGAGTTTTTTTTAGCTGCTTTATTATACATTTATAAGACGATTGCCATTTTTATGTCTAAATACAATTTAAAATAGCTTAAAAACTCACTGAACTCAAATTGTTAAACCAATTTAGTTTATATAAGGAACACATTTATTTTCAAGGAACATGATTTTTGTACCTGTAATAATTTAAAGGCTTTTTCCAGAAACATTTTTTGTTGTGCTGTTAAAAAGTCTAAAGATAATAATCACTAAGTGGTCTAAATATATTTATATCAATACATATCTTCTCTGGAAGACATGGAACCATTACATGCTTGTCCAATCATTGCATTCAGTCTGACTTCAATGATAGGATGTCCTGTTTACCTGTGTATTTGCATATCTGTGTATCTCGCTTGTGCAATCAGATCTGTCGTCATCACTGTGTTCTTGCGTGTTTTGGAGGTGTGGCTTTGGAAAGAGGGCGGGATCTTATATTTCAAAGCTAGGTTGCTATTGCTAGCCTCTCAGAAATTGCCGTGTGTGTGTATTTGTAGACTGTCAGAAGAATGATGAAGACTTGGTGAATGAAATAGTGAGTTTGGTCAGGGAGACCATTGGACCAGTCGCAGCTTTCAGACAGGTTCTTTTTGTCAAAGCCCTTCCCAAAACTCGCTCTGGAAAAATTCCACGATCGTCTCTCGCTAACCTGGTCAACTGCAAACCTTATAAGGTATTTTCTCCACTTCTCTCCAACGATTAACAGTTATTGAATTAGTGTTTATAATATTTGGAGGTATTTAAAATAAGATGGTAAAGCAAAACTTTATTTTAAATGAATAGATCACTCCCACCATTGAAGATCCTGAGGTCTTTAAGGACATTGAAAAGATGGTGAGAAAAAGTCTTAAAGGAACTGGTAAATAATTTGTCCTGAGATGTGAGGAAATACCCACGAACATACTGAGCCACTTTCCCCTTCCAAGATCTGATACTGGGATCAAATATACATATTGAAAATAAGTATGACACCCAGTGGAAAGTTTATTCCTCATGTTATAACATGTTTTAAAATGCGTCACTATGAGTGATACTAACAAACACATTGAAGGTCATTCTGATGGCTTGGTTGAAGTTTTGGATCAAATAATGTGTATTAGTCAGCTTGCTTAAAAGCAAATAGTAAAAGATTCATATTTAGGCCATATTTCTCCATAAAATAAAAAGATAAAAGTTATATTTTTGCATTTTGATTTTTTTTCTACATAAAATTACTAATTTTACTAAATGTTCATTGCTGTAATATGTTCAAACATTTTTAATTGATATGTGATTAAAAACAGCATAAAAGCTGTTTGATTCTATTATGTTTGTTCTCTGCAAGTGCATTTCATTGTGGCTGTTTAATGTAATGTGTGTTGTTAACAGGAAGAAATACCTTTGTAAAAACATTTCTTGACAATGATTTTTGTAAACAAAACCTATTTCACTGTACTTTTTATTAACAATGAAAAGTTATTTGATCACCACATAGTTTTGACCAAAATACAATCAGTAATTAATAAAAAAAATGGACACAAAATAAAATGATTCTCTGTGCGTGCAAAACAGGGATGTACAAACCGTCGAAGAGTTGTCAGAAATAACTCAAAGACAGGAAGTCAAGGGCTGTACAACAGGTTTCCCCGCGACCTCAACAGAAAGAGTTTTAAACAGTTTTACACCAAAGTAAGTCACAGCAAGCAACAGGTTTGTCTTTTAAAACTTTAATCTGGACTTCAACAAGTTGATATACACCTCTACGTTTACTATGAGCTAAGCCTGTCTTTTAGTTATTTCTCCTAACGGGACCCGGTTGAGGGGGTTGGATGCTCATGGTACTGATTGGATGTTGAGTGGTTTGGTGTCTAATAAATGACAACAGGTGTCAAGCAGTGTGTTTGTAGACTTTTTTTTTTTACTTTGAGGTGAGTTGTTTAAAATGTCATGTCCATGTCAAAACGGCAACAATAAACACACTGCTTTCCCAAAAACCATAACATCCTTGATTTTATGCGTTAAAGTCAACATAACAATAAAAATAGACCCAATTTACTTTAGATTTTTCTTTGAAACAGCTTCTATGACGTCACCTAAACTTGTGGTTGATTAATGTTAACTAAAAAGACAAACAGCAATTTAGGCCTCGTTTTAGGCTACTGTTGTAACAGCTTAAAGCGAACATAAATACTTTTGTTAATTTTATTTAAAGCTGCAATATGTATCTTTTTGTTTGAAAATTAACAAAAATGTTATTGAGCAAAAAACAAATCGGATCAGTTTTCAAAATGGATTCCTTACCTTATCCATATTTATTTATGATGATGTTTTTTAAATTTGTGCTTATCAGGTCTGATTTTGCAGGAAATTTCAGTTCGTTTTCATTTGTCTGTGTGGTTACGCAACATTCGTAAACAGAAAGACCGGCTATTGTGTTTGTTCTCTATTGAGCGTTATTAGCTTGTTCTTAAAGCAGTTGTTTAGAATTTAAACTTGTAATTTACATAAAGAAATAAATCAGTTCGAAAACAATATTGCAGGTTATTGCAGTGATAGCGACAGAGGCAAAAGTTACAGATTGCAGCTTTAATATATCGTATCGCCGTATACTGCAATAACACCAGCAATAACACCAGCATACTGCAGCTCTGTCACAGATAACTTAAGACCATTGAGATGCTTTCACATCTAAAGCTTCCTCAAACCGCTGCATTTTAAACACAACGCATCAAAAGTAAAATGGGTGGCAAATTCCTTTTCATGTTGACTTTAAAAACGTGACACATTTGCCCAATTTGCCTGCTAGGTGCGTTACGAGATTAGATTGAAGGAACTCGACTGGTGAGTGATGTAACCATGGAAACGTAGACTTCATGGGGACGTACGGGTTTAATTGGCTGACAGCAGAATGTGACATCTAAACGAGGGGGAGGGGCTTTCAACCACCAGACCTCAACGGGCCTCAAACACGAACGAATGGGAAAAACTAACATGTACAAAATGTCTCTCAGGTCTAGGCGAAAAGTTTGAAGAGCAGCATCGTTTTAAATCATGACATTATAGGACATAATCTGCACAACTCTGAATATGTTCTCGTCTTTATCTTTTTTATACAGACATGTGTATATATATTTATATAGATTTATATATAAAAACAGCTTTATTTATATTCATTTACACTGGAACCTACACATCTCCGTAGAATAAACACACAGTATGTAAGCTGGAGGAGCTGCATGGTGTGAAAGGTAGAAAGGGCGAGAGAGTGTGTTAGCACCTGCGCCGGGTGCCTGGGTTGTGGCCTTGGCTTGTTAAGTGCAGAGGAGGGTGTGTGGGGGGTGGGGACACTGTTCCCGCCCCCTTCCTTGCCCCGCCCTCTGGTGCTTTTTTGTTCTCTTGGCAGTGTGACTCATCAGAATTGTTTATTTAGGCCCAGTGACCCGTCTCGCAACGTCAAGATACGACTCCAAAATCCATCTGAAGCAGAAACAACATTAAAAGATTAGAATGCAACGTTATACCACAATCTGCCGTGCATTACAGTAATTTTACTATGTGTAAAGTGTGTTTTTATTTTGAATTTGTCCTTATTACTAGTTTGCAAACATTCTTTTTGAAAGTTAGTTTACAAACATTACATCATTAACAAAAATAAATCGGCAAACACAAAAATAAATAATAGCACAAACAACTACTTCAATTTCAAATTTAGAACACAGGTGTGAAATTATTGTCTGTGAAATCAAATCTCAATATTCAACTTTATTTTACAGGTTTTCACATCAGGGCTGTGACTTTAAATCTTAACATATGTATAATAATTATAATAATAAAAATTATTATATGCAATTATTATTATACTTGTTGTTATAATTATTGTTACCCTAAACAGCAACAAACAATGTTATTATATATTATTATATATGTAGTGAAGGTACAGTAAAATTAACACATTATATTCAGTATATTCAATAAATGTTTAGTAATATAGCTCTAAAAAAATATGGATTTGGGACAACATTACTGGTGATGTCCTGGTAAGTAAGTTTTCCTTTAAACGTTTCATTAAACTTGCGACTGGTGTTACCGGTTACACTCCACATTTCACCAGATATTTGTCAATGATGCTCTGAATCTGTAGTGCTTTTATCTGTCACATTCTTTTACAGTCATTACATCATTTTACTTTTCCTGGAACAAAACAAATGCTTAATGTTGACGCATTACTTAATGAAAAACATTAATAAACTAGTACAATGACAAATTTACTTTTATTAACCAGAACTTTAATAACAAAATGACTAGGACAGATGACATGTTACACCCATGTTGTAAAACAGAAGTCTTCAAGTGTTCCAATTTAATTAAACTTAAGCTTATTTTGTGGTTCATTATCAAGTTTTATTCATGTTTATTAAGTCGGGCTTTTAATTCTGCTGTCATCCTGTCAGTCATTGTGTCTCTCGTCAGCTGAATCCTGCTGCTCTGTTTTGCTGTACAGAGCAAACGCATCTTACTAGAACTGTAGTTCATTCCCCAACTAAACTAAAATAACTCTATAAAAAGCAAAATGATGGTGGTGGAAAATGGGCATCTAATCTGTGTATGGTTGAACGCTGTGTACCTACCAAGCTACCGACGACCTAAACTTAGACAACATAACTGGTTTGGTTTAACATTTACGTGTTTACAAAGTATATAAATCAGATATTTGATGAGACTCACAGCTTATAGTCTTTATCTTCTCTCAGCACGAGTACGTCCTCACAGTGGAGCTGTCCAGACGCTGTACTGCTGACGGCCCGACTGCAAACAAAAACATTCAGATACTAAGTTACTATGTGTGCACTTGAGAATTCTGGTTAGAAGAGCGAGTTCATTTCTCAGTCCTTCCAGGATTTTGCCATCTGAGAGATTTAATGCCAGCGTAACCTCTTTTGTCTTATTTCTGCAGTTGCAGGAAAAACAATATCAGGCCAATAAACAGTTTCCTGCTCTTGCAGAGAATTCTGTTTGGTAGCAAATTTGTATTTGATGACTATGGCCTGCTGTACACAGTGAATATCACTGTCTTTGTTTAGTATGTGTAAGGATGTAGAGTTTGTGACAGTAGGAAATGGTGATGACAACTACATGTAGCTTGATTATTTATTTTCACTGAAAAACAACAAATTATACACATATCAGAATAAATAGTAAAAGAATTCCGTCATTACGGGCAGTAATCAGGAAAAGTTTTGCAAGATCCTGATGGGACTGTTTTGTGTCATTTTTGTATGTTGTGTCCACAGAGATCAGAACAGCACAATTCAAAAACAATCACATGGTTAGTTGGATATTCACTCAGTCCTCAGTGTCTCCAGCTGACGTCCACACAGACACTACAGGAAGGTACCGTTAAAAGAAATGTCAGTAAACGTTGTTCTTTAAGTGGGACACAATACCGCTTGTGACCACGTGCTCATTCTGTGACGTTTGTCATGTAAAGGATAGTGTAGTCACCATGTGTTCGGTCTTAAAGAACAACCTGCTTCACATCGATCAAGCGCTGAAGTCTTGCAGTTGGAGAAGTGTCTCCACACTGAACTTGAGGGCATTCCATTATCACTCCATTATCACCAGAAGTGCATTTCACTGCATTTAGTGTTGCACTAAAAATGTAAGATGTTTTGCAGAAGAGTGCCAATGTCAAATCTCGTTGTCCCCAGGGTACGATCCTTTCTGTAGACAACATCATCCAAATACAAGATCTTTATTCCCCTAACACTGTTACAGCAATTCTCACTGTGCAGGTTCCAACTGTGTAGACTTGTCAACACAGTTAAAACACCACAATGTGTAGCTCTGCCTAGCAAAGACTATGGTTGTCATGTTCTTAGCTAGAGAAGCATTTTGTCTGCGTGAGCTAACAGCTGCTGTACTGTACTGCTGAGTTTACTTTTGTGCTGGACTAGCAACTATTAGCAAGTAGAAAGTCTGAGGGTAGTTTGAAACACTTTTAGGCTTTGATTCGCTAATACAGTAAGTGCTCAGCTGAGTAACAATCAGTGAGGAAGTTTGTAGCACTCAAACTGGAGTCAAGCTAGCATCAAACTTCGTTCTCTGGGCTTCAGGACAGTTACTGAAACGTCACCCTCTTCGACCCTCCTGCCATGTGTTCAGTAAATTAGCTTAGCTTCAGATCTATTCCTGCTTGTATAAATAGCATTATAGACTAGATGTGTTGCTTCACTATTAAGCTACGGTACTACATCTAGGATACATGCCACTTGAATAGCCAAGACCCATACAGTACCATTTCCAAACAACAAAAACATCTAACCCAGTGATTTTCAACCAATCATAGAGCACCCCCTAGCACCGCCCTTTTTGTGATGTCCTCGGGACAGGGTTAAAAATCATAGATCTAAGCAAAGTCCCCTTATGCAAATGGAATTGAATGAATCACAAAGCGCAAAACATTTTCAAATAAAAATCTAAAAGTACTTGCAAAATGTTCTTCACTATTTCTTGCATTTTCAACCCAACACCTCGCTCAAAAAAACACCTCAAAAAAATTGGTTTTCCTCCATCACTGTGTAAAACTGTTAACTATTTTTTTAAACTATTCACAGCAAGTCCAGTGGACACATTTTGTCTAAGAATAGTTTAAATATCTGAATGAATTGTTGATTGTCATACCATTCAAAATTGAAATGGGATGTAAAGGGGTGGCAAAACATACACAAGCACAATGCATAGTTTTTATGTATTGAGGTCACTAGTACTAGTTAAAATTAAATCTAGTACTAACAAACGATGTAGCAATAGAGTTGCATTGCCAGATATAGACCTGCCAATCAAAATCAATTTATTATCATTGGAGGAGGAGCTGTCAAACAAACAAAAAACAATGGCAGGGGCTTCTCAAACCAGAACACTGATGGCACTTTCATCAAAGGTGAAAACGTTTGAACTACATGTTGAATGTTGAAATACAATTAAAATTGTAGTTCCTTACACATAAATGGCAAACATGCAACAGCAGAACAAACACATGGAATGACTGTCTTGAAAAGGCAAAGATAACAATTACATTAATAATGTTAAAAAAACAAGTTTGCATAACTGCTGAAACCAGGACATTTACTTTTTTAAAGAATTATCAGGACACAAGGACCTTGGTGAGCTGGTAATGTCATCAGTAAACCAGGACATCCAGTTACCCTACTTGCAGGTGTGTACATGTGACAATGTGTACATGCTTTCTACAGTTAACAAAAATAATCTTTATTGCTGCTTTAATAGTAAATATTATGATATCCATGTATGTCTCATTATTGTGACCACATGATCTTAATGGTGAGATTGATGGATTTTTGGTTAACACCCCAGACGTATAGTTTGTGTTAACTAATAAGTATAAACTACATTATACACACCTTATAATGACAAAAAAGAAAACAAAATTGCTTAGTAGGAATTGCTGTGGATGTGGCACCAATACTGCTGTGCCCTAATGTGATTGGCTGCTACTGTAATAAAGTATTTGATTGGTCGTTTAAGCACTCCATTAGTTGAGAGAGCGCTACATAAATGTGTAAAGAAAAACATTAGCATAAACTGTAATATTCATACTTAACACACTGCTACCACATACTGGCCCTTGTCATCCCACCCCAGCCTCTGAATAATAAAGAAAACATTAATAATACTGGCAGTACAATGAAGACACTGGCATACTGTTCATACTGTACAGAGTTACATATGCATGTTTGTGCCAACAGCTTGGACTTGCTGTAAATAGGCCTTTCAGTGTACTTAGTTTTGCTAACCATGTTACCGATTGTATACACAAGCCACACAGCCAAAAAATCCAATGAAAGTTCAAATAGAAAAATCACTGTGGTATTGTACTTCACAGACAGGAATATTTGACAGTCAAGAATAGACAGGAGACAGTGAAACCACGGAAAGGGGGTACGAGTACAGTATGGGGAGGGGGATCAGGGATGCCACATGATATGAGGCTCCATTATACCTGACCTTGAAACCAGTCCAAATACATGTCGTCAGGACTGTCATCCATCACCTCATACAGGACTACCAGCAGCAGTCCATAAAAAACAACAGAAACACAGTCAGCCCAGCGTGTGTGTGTGTTTGTAAGGAATAATATATTTATGCAGCATTAAAACTGAATGGAATTTCCAGTTGACCTACTTTATTTGCCAAACTGGAAATACATTACGGTCAAAAGTTTATAGATACTGACTCATTCTGTATTTTTTTCTTCCATGTTTCAGAATAATAGTAAACTCATCAAAACAATGGAATAACACAAATGGAAATATGGGAACTATGAGCAAAACATAAAATGTTATATACATAAGTCAGGAAAAATACTCTATTTTTCTCTGTTTATATTCTTCTTCTTCAGGTGTCACTGCTAGGCTCCTATTGGCTGCTTAATTATTTGGTCATCCTACAGAGGAAGTCCTGTAACAACAATCTACCTTACTACTATTTTAAACATGCATCAAATTGCTTTTAGGCAGACAGCATATACTGTGCAATAAACAGCACGCTTGTATTTTGATACTGTAAGGTCTTGATTGCTTGTGTGTGTGTATCTGCTGTGAGGGGTGGGGTGGGGTCTCACCCTCTGGTGGCAGTCTGCGGGAGTGTGCAGAGGTGGCAGTGAGACGGAAGCCAGCGGGCAGAGTCTCTGCTGAGCCGGGCATCATGCTGATCCCGTGGACATCCCGCGGAGGAAACTGCCTCCTCCATGACGGCCCTCTGAAGTCTTTCTCATCACACTGCACAATTACACCAAAGAGCTGTTAGACGCCTCATCTATGGAGTGGCGTAATACTGCATGAGCCATTAGATTTCGTGTCTGATGGAGTTACTGGAGTTGGCTCTGTTCCAAAACTTACTGAGCAGATTTTCAAAGTATTGTGTGCAAGGCACTTTCAAATTATAATTATGTCTTAAAACACCTTCTTCTGGACAAATTCTACGGTATCATTCATGTATCCTTCAAAAAGATGGCAATCCCAGAATGCATTGCAACAAAGAGTAATAATAAATCAATTGGCATACAAAACAAAAGTCCTAATGCTGAATATACTCGTTTAATGAAGACAGAAAGAACCTGATTCAAATATAGTACTGTATATGTTGATGGCTATATAAAGCATATCAAATCAGTCACAGTATGAAATGTAACATGAATGCTTCCTACATAGACCGTACACAACAAGGCAGCTCACAAGGTTTTGGATCAGAGCTATCGTCTAATACTTATTTATAAGTGACATGTGACAATCACCTCATCCAATCGTCTCTCTGTTCCCAGCGCCAGCAGGTTGTTGTATTCTCTTTCAAGAATCTGTCTAGCCTGTAAAGACAAGAGTGGCTTCGACATACTTCCTTAGAACAAACAGACCGTAAGAAACAGTGTGTTTAGGTGTGTGTGGTGACCTGAGTGTTCTGGTTGGGGATCTGCAGCAGCAGGGCCAGGCTGCTGTAGTCGAAGTTGTCGTCGAGTGCGATGAGTGCGCCGTGCACGCCGCTCTCTAACAGAATGTTGGCGTAGTCACGGAGACCGATGCTCTGAACCCAGCGAATGACACGCTCGTTACTCCACACCAGCACGTCTGGAGAAGATGAAGCGAACACCTT
>JAZGTK010017331.1:0-12319 GCA_036877625.1 Ambastaia sidthimunki
ACGGGAAACTTCATCGCCACATTCATAATAAAGATCTTTTTACAAACTGATTCACCGTTGACACGTTAAATATTAGAGTATGTTAAATTTGCCCCACTTCCGACAATAATTGAAGGATGTTTTTGCTGTGGTTTGATGACTGGACGGAAGAAAACTTCCAGAGTTTACTCTAGCCTCGATATTTCCCTTCTATCTGAAATAATCTGTCGTGTTTTTATAAGGTTTCCATACAGCTGTGAATCAGCGCGAGTGAAAACACAAGCACGCTTAACATGCACTATGAATCACGCGCGTGACTAACGCCACAGGAATAAACTTTAATCGTTCATTGATGCTTTCCAGCGTGTCTCGACTTACCAGCTGAAATCCACGTTACAAGTCTCACCACTGACATCTATTGCCGGTTTTGTGTCACAGCAGTGCGTGCAATACGGATGCAAAACACTACTAACGTGTGACTTGGATTGTCTTGCAATTTTGAAATAAATGTTGCATGACAACGTTTGCAAATCTTGGAAAGAATAAGTGTGGCAGAATTAAGCATGGTTGTCATGTTTGTTTGGTTATCTATAAAGCTTGATGGAAGTGGTTCTAGATTATAAAACAAGATTATAACGGACCTTCATACAAAAACACTGTCTGAAAGGCTGAAAGCTGCCCTATGTTTCTGATCTACAAGTCAAAAATAACACTGAAGGTCATGTCAAGCGCTTTGCATTGTGGGATACGGTTTTCAGTGCTGAATTCTCTGTTGAATACATTTGCTTCTGTGATACAGTAAGGTCAATGCATACAAAAAACCATACTGTGCATAGTGTGTATATTACATAAACAGTATGAATAACAGGTATATACTTTTTCAACATTTTTGGACACTCTGAGACAGTTTGACTTCAGACATTAGCAAACTTTGCAGCATTATAGTAATATATATTCACTTTATTTTAAATGGCATGTTTTTCCCCACATTCATTTATTCTAACTTTAAGTGCGATGTTATATTGGATGTAAATGTGTCTTTCTACAAACCCAGGCCGCAATCCATACAAAATAACATAAAATCTCCTTTTTGCGTTTTTTATTTATTTATTGGTAAATATTGTATCAATGTAAAATATTAAAGTTGATGTAAAAATTCTTTTTTATTCTCTACAAAATACTATTTGTATTAAGCTTACAAAGACATCTTTAACATAATACAGCACATACAGAATCCACATTGTAAAATATTAAAGGGAGATGGTTGAACAATAATGGATAATAAAAATAATGTTGACTCATTTTATGCCAGTATCTCTAAAATGTGTATACATAAAAAACACCATTACAATCAAATAGCTGCATGAAATGTTTCTGTGTAAATTACCCTCCGTAATCACTAAATAGAGTGAAATAGGATGTCCAACCTTTCCGTGTACAGCTTTGAAATTAGACCGTATGCAGGAGGAAGTGTCACCATGACGACAAGGGTTATCTTTGTTCTCCATGAGTTTCCTGTCTAAGTGAGAGGTTTAGCGCTGTGTAGATGTAATACACATCAGCTTACTACAGCAGACATGTGTTCATTGTTTAATATGCTGGTGTGCTTGTAAGGTTTGGAGTTTATGTCTCTTTATTAGCTATACTGAGCTGCCACTATGGATCTGTGATCCTGGAGTTTAGGGTGCAGTAATGGCAGGGATATGGTTGCAGGCCTGGACACTGTATCTCATACTGGAAGTTGGTCTTCCAGACCCATCACTCTCACCTCAGGAGAAGTTCTATGACTTCAGAAGAACCCTCTTGGGTTTGGATAAATGCAATGCCTGCATTGGAACGTCCATCTGCAAGAAGTTTTTTAAGGATGAAATAAGGTAATTACAGGTACAATTTTAGACAAAGAAAATACTTTTCCAAGAGAGTTTTTAAAAAGTTGTTCCAAAACATGACTGTTTACCTTTTTTAGCCTCAAAATATTCATACTACAAAAAATTCCCAGGTGTCCAGATTAGTCTTTGAAATACATGTATTATCAAAAAATAAAAATTTATATATTCAATAGTATTTCTGTTACATACGACTTCTGGTGAGAGATAAAGCATTTTTCATTTGACGTAGTTATACTACATTTAAGTATAAAACTTTTCTGACTGCTTGTTTTCGTTTGTGTATGATACTATTAATGGACAACAAAAGGATAACAGGATATGCTTTTCTAAAAATGCACTTTAAATGTCTTTTTCAAATGTTCAACCTACTAAACGTAATCATTGGTCTCTGTCAGCATGAGCAGTGACTTTAAAGAGAGGAAGTTAATGTGAACTAATTTTTTACCACAGGTTTGAAAGATGGCTGACCGCAGAGCCTGATCTATCTGCAGCAGAAGTTCAGTCATATGAGGGAAACTACACAGACAGCACAGCAGGCTGGAGACCGGTGGTTCTGTCCCACTTGACATCTCCTCACCTGCACAAGATATCAGACAATAGCATTTGCACCTCAGCAGGCAAGGGGAAATCCTGTAGCATTGAAGCCGTCCTCAGGGCCACTCCACGCTTCCAAAGTTGGGTCCGTTCCAACCTGCTGCTTCCCAGCATGGTGAAGGTCTGCATGTGATCTCTGTATTCTGACGTCAGGAACTGCATTTTACATTATCTGAAGACTGCAGTGACCTATCTCTGATATAGAAAATTAGCTTTAGCTTTTTTCTGATATAGAAAATTAGCTCTTTAGCTTTCACAGTGGCATACCTCCAATTGTTTTAGGTTGTTTTTAGAACATTTTCCTAACATTTCTATTAGGTAACAAAAACATTTAAAATGTTATCTTGAATGTTGTAGGAACATCCTTTGTTACATGAACATTATTTAAACCCTTTTAACTGCAAAGTTTTTAAATCGTTCCACTAACATTTTAGGAAACTTAAGAAAAAACATTTTCGATATGATATATAATGTTAAAAAACAAAACGTTTTAAAAAATGTTAAAAAAGTAAAAAAAAATTTTTTAAACGTAATGTTAAAAAAGTTTTTTTGGTTGCTCTGAGAACTTCTAGAAAATGTTAGCCAGCATTCTGAGAAAGTTGTCTGTTAGCTGGGTAGTGATTTCTTTGTACACAATTGATTTTATATATTTATCTGTCACATGTGAATGCCTGTAATGATTTATTGCCCTGAATTATTATTAAACCCTTTCTCAAGGGTCTGGCCACCCCCATGCTGCGCTGCCCATCTCAGAGGCTGCTGGACCGCATCGTGCGACGTTACTTTGAAGTGATTGACGTTGGCAGTCTACAGATGAAGCACTTTACTGAAAAGGACAAACTCAGACTGCTTTATACCTTGGCTGTCAATCAACAGCCCCTTATACTGCAGGTATAATGACAAGTGGACCCACACAATTATTACTGGCAGAACCACACATTGTTATTTCATAGAATTTCACGAGCACAGCCTTTCCAGGCACAGGGGCAGCATTTCAGAAATGACATTATTGTTCTCACATACAGGAAGAGGGACCATCTACATCCATTTAAAGCGAATTGAAATGCACGCTGGCATTGGCCACTTTAACTCTCCCGCTTCCTGTTTCTCAACCTTTGAACTCTTGCCTACAGATGTTTCCAGGCACGGAGGGCTGGCCCTTCCTGCGCTACCATGGCTCCTGTGGAAGGGTGATGGTGTGGGCAGGGAGCACACCCCTCAGGAGCCTGTTTTCCTCTCCGCTGGAACGCCGTGCAGACGTAGCATACCAGCTTCTTCACATCACCCAGAGCCTGAGCTCCAACAGCCTCCAGTTCAAGCTCTTCTACACCAGCGTCTCAGAGGACATGTTTGGCACTTTGGACGACAGCAGGCTCTTCATTGTCGATACCAGTACCATAGGGATCATTGACTTAAAAGATGGTTAGTTTCGGACCCTTTACAGTAACAGGTTAATTGCACAGGTAGTCAACTTCCCTCAAACATGGGAAGTTTACAGGTAAAGACATACAATATAACACGGTCATTATGAAGTATTCAATCCTTAAACTGTATTGCATTTTGTTACATTGTTTTGTTTGTAATCGTTATACCTACAAACCTAATAAAAAGTATTTAGTGTTATTTCTAATAAGTTCCTCATCCATTTAGGTTGTGAAAACAATTGGGAAAAGCAACAGCAAACACTTTTTTGAAGTATGACCCTAACATCTTACCTAATGGCCTCATCATTTTGTGATGAAATTGCTTTCCCAACATCTATACAATATTTAAAAAATCATGACCAGAAGCCAGTAAATCTGGTAACTTTTCCACAACATACACATGCGTTTTTGTTTAGATGCTGTACAGATCGGTCCTCATCCTACCTGTTCATGTAATGTTGTTCACTGTAGGTTCGGTCCCCTGTAAGCACCGTTTGTCACATGGTCACTTTCTCTTCCTGCAGAATATTCTACTGATGAAGACCTGCAGACTGAACACCATGATGTCTTCTCCTGTCTCAGTGGGTCTTGTAAACAACCTCCCTCTTGTAAAACTGTCCGAGAAGCACAGAGTTTTATTCTTCTTTGCAAACATGTTCTTCACAAGCTGCTTGGACCTAGTGATGTACAGTCTGGTCAAATTCCCAGAGAAGCAATCAGTGAACTCAATATCTGTGCTGACCAGTCTCAGTCTGACCAGAGAATAATCAACGCTGTCCAAACCCTGAAAGATATTCTACAGTCCATTAGACCATGCAGTGCTTTCTATGGATACAGGTACCCTGAATGCCTCTATAGTGACAAGTTCTAGACCACCACAAGAACTAATGACAACTAAAGGCTCATAACTGACTCCACAGTGATGGATATGGATTCTGGAGCAGAGCGGAGGTCCAAATAAGATGAGGGGAGCATTGTTTAGACAGCACTATTTGCTCAGTTCAGAACCTTGCTATTGGACCTGATGCTATAACTTTATATATATAGTTGTATTAAAAGTCAGTTATATATTAAAGCACAGACGGTAAAAATACTTTTTTTTACACATTACAATACACAGCTGTCCATTCAAATCACAATTATAATTCAAGCCCAAGACAAGAAATTTCATCACAAAAGGAGGATATTTAATTACAAAGACAACTGTGATTAGTAACCCATAAACCATATCAATCTTTATGTTTCTGTACAATACTTGCTAAGCAGGTTTATTCACGTATAGAAAATGTAAAAAGAGATATGTTCAAAATGACATTACTCCATAAAATTTAATGGCAGGAACTCTGGAAAAAAATAACAGCATTCCATCGACAAATATTTTCAAGCAATAAATATTTATAAATAATGTAAATTTACAACAAGATTAGAAACAAAATAGAAAAAAAACACAAATTAAAGTTTATTCCTTAGTCTGTGCAACCCATTTTTCTTGACTTGGCTACCCCACCCCGAACTTTTTCCTTCAGAAAAAGACACAAACTATTAAAAACAAAACAATAATAAAACAATTCACATTACAATTCTCCTTTTCACTTTTTTAATCAAAAAAATTTCTAACAAAAAAGCCCAGCTACTGTAGTACTTAAATGGAAATAAGTTTCAAAGCAAATATTCACGTATCAGCCCATACATGACACACAAGAGAAAGAACAAAGACAAAATAAAAGGAACAAAAATAAAATAAAAGAAAGAACAAGTCAGTAGTTTTTGAGTGATTTTGCCTTTTGTGGTATATACACAAAACTATTTACCCTCAGCAATTAGTCCATGTGTCGCAGTTTGTGTTTTAAATGAAGAGACGCTGAACAAGCTCAAACTATTGACAATGAAGACAATCCCATTTCAATGAACAGATGTTTCGTACTTGGCAATGTTGCATAGACAAACAGCTCAGAACCAGCAGCCTGTGGGGTGCTACAGAAAACAGTGGTGTGGAACTGGGTCATCTCCTGAATATCAGAAAGGGACGTGTTGTGTTCCAAGGGTGTTATCCAAAGAACCTTTAATATTACCGTCAAGATGAAGAGGAGGGCAGGGGCGGGGCCTGTTGAGAGCGAAAGAACGTTACCAGTGCTTATATGCCAAGAATAGCATATCAAAAATTTATATAAAGAATAAGACATATCAAGAATATAACAAATAACAATGTATAAATAACAAATAAAACTGTGGTAATTATGTTCTGACTTCTTAATTGCTGCTTTTCTTCTTTGCTTGTCCAAGTCATTAATTTTAATGCTTTTTATAATAAAATCGTAGTTTTGTAATAAAAAAAGATTATAAACTTTTGACCGCTGATGTATGTTACACACACACACACACACACACTTAAATATTAATCTATGGACAATCAATGTTAAGCTGGATGACTTACTAATGTGAACTGGTCGTACACGTGCATGAGATCTTCTGTTTTGTACTGCTCTAGAACCACAAAGTTTTCAAGATTAGGGCTGCATCTTCGAGCGCAGTCCTGGCAGTGCACCACATATGTCTTCCGTGAGTTGCTCTCACTGGTGACAAACAGCAGGTCGAAGACCTCCACCTGGTATAAAAACAATTCAATTCATGAAAATAAGGCAACTGTATTGCCACTGTCTTCCACATAGAGGTGTATTAAAGATGTACCAAGTAAAGTTTAGTTTCACTAAACTAGTTTCACTTTAGTGTCTCCTGTTTATCAGTTATACAGTTTACGGAGTCCACCATTTAAATATCACCCAAAACATCCACACGTCCCATCAGAAAGGCTTTAATGAAGAACATCACACACCTCACAGATGCTACAGTAGTGAGCAGGCTCGTCCCTGGTTCTTCCGTGCCAAACTAGCTCTTTCCCAGCAGATATGAGCGCCTCCCTCAACATCTGACACTGCTTTAGTGTCCTCAACAAACAGTACCTGAAGAGAAAAAGTCTTGTTCAACATCATCTCCATTTACCTGCCGGAGATCTCAGTCACGTTAAATTGCATCATGATCTCAAAAGAAACCACAACCGTACGTGTGGTGCAATAGACTCACTTGATCATCTCAAAGAGCTTGTGGTCTGACACTTTGATGTTCCTGGCCATGTTCCAAGAGAGATGAATCATGGGAACAATGGATTTGACACTCTGAAGTTTGTTCCACTCGTAGCGCTCGACAGCCGACTTGTACTGATGCACTGATGAAATAAGTCAACGTGATTTGACATTTCCGCTAGTTATATAAACTATATACTTAACTTAATAAGACAAAAAAAACCAGTCCTTTTACAACTGATACATTACCTACAGTGTAGCTAAGCACACCAAGGTAAACTTTTAGTCTTTGTAGAAAATAACCATTTTAATTAACCTATGTTCATGGATATGGCGTACCCTGAATGCATCAGTAAGAAACATCCAAGTTGGTATACAAAGATAGCCAAGTTGAGAGAAATTGTTTAATGCTCAATTTAAGTACACCTACTCATTCCATAAATGAAGAGTAACAAGTATTTTGTACACATTACAGGACTATATCGTTAGCTAAGCAATACGCTAATGTCAAACAAGTTGCTACATATATAGTGTTTCAATCAATCAACCCTTAACTGGATTTTATGATGGTTATAGGCTAGCAGAAACCATGTTGGCAAACAGCATGTCAGACAAACTCACCAGACTTTGAAACAGAGCAAAAACAGCAGTGATAAGCAACTAGTTATTTACCAGTGAGAGGTCCAACGTTCCAAGCAATGTTGTTGCACCAGCCAATGGCCTGAACCCAGTGAACAGTGCCTGTGTTGAGCCAGACTAGATCTCCAGGTCGCTGGATGAAGCGATACACTGGAACGTTGCTCTGATACAAGTCCTCCAGATTTGGCCACCATGAGCCCATTAGGTAATTAATATTATTCCTGCATTGGAAAGAAAAAACTATGAGACACACCTAGTATTTAGAGATATAATCTTTAAAACATGCATATATCAGACTCTGGGCTTTTCCTTCAGTATACTTATGCAATGCTTAAATAATGAGATTGTTTTGAGCGCTCTTACTTTTCACAGAATTCATTCATGACACCCCAGTAGGATTCAGGAACGGCGAACCATTCGCAATCTCCCGGGCCGATGTTAATGTTCACCGAGCAGAAGTTGTTATTTTCTTGATGACCTGAATGTGAAGTAATTTGCTTTTCGTAACTAGCTTTTTAATTGCGTTTAACTTTGTTGCGTGTTCGAAGAGCGCTGGCTCATAAAGCACAGCGAGACGCGTGCGTTTGCGTGCCAATACACTGACCTGGTGTCCTGCTGCCTGGAACCTTCATATAGAGCTGCACTGTGTTCATGCCGAGAATGGTGTGGCCCACATGACTGAGCAGATTCCCTGCAGACACCACCCGCACAAACGCAGGCAGCTTACTCAACTCAGCCAGCTGCAGCTTCCACCTGCAAGAGCACAGGGTGCAAAGGTCAAACGCAGTGACCTCACAAGTCTTTCTGTTCCATCACAACATCACTGTTTAACATTGTAGCCATTTTCAAATATGACTTGAAGCAACAGCCTAAGACCTTTTTTATGACTCTTTATAAGCAACTTAAAACATACTTAAACCATATTAATATTGACGTATTAGGGAAGACGCTTTTTTTAAAAGCAGCTTACGTCATATTTAATGCATACATTTTAATCATAGGTGCTCCCTGCGAGCCCATGCAATAGCAAATTCACTATTCAATAAACGCTTGGACCAGGAATAAAACCACCTACTTTTTCTCATCCGACAAGTCAATGTTGGTCCCAAACTTGATGTGCTTAAAGGGACCTTTCCTTCTGCGTACGGCACTGAATTACAAATGCAGGATACTGTTAAAAACTGATGTCAACAAGGCTTCAAACATTTAGGTTTTCTTTGCACAATGACTTACTTTTCTGAAGGAGCAGATTCTGTGTCTGAGTGATCTTTCTGCCCTTTCTTTTCGTTTTCCTCCTGTCAGACAGCAAGTGTGAAATTGAACCATTAGAAACCTAAATACAGTATCTTTCAGCATAATCTAACACAGCTGGTCACATGCACATGAATTATAACACACAGATAAATGATTTATAATAAACACTGCAATATTCCATACAAACATAAGAATAATATAATTTGATTTCACTGTGACTTAAAAACCATGCAGAGTGAGAAATGACCAATCAGACGTGCCATAGCAGGGGGTCCTCAAAGTGAATAAAATACAAAGCTACATTTCAAGACCATGCATATATAAACAGCATGTTTTCCCCAACTCTGAATTTTGAGAGAGAAACAATGTTGGCAAGTAAACTATGACCGAATAAACTTAACATGCAAAATTAGTACGAGGACTAACCCGCAGTGATTCCTGGAAAGAGGAGGCCTGGTACTGAGCGTATCTGGCGATTGTGGTGTGAGACCGGCTGCTCTCACAGCGCCACATCTTCCTGCTGCCCGTCACGTCCCAGTTCTCATCGGTGGGCTGAAATAACTGAGTTCTCACCTCCACTAGGTGGTCTGGGTTGGCCTCCACCAGAGTTTTAGTAGAGAACAGACCTAGATCTGAGATTGAGAAACGAGATGAGAGAACGTAAGGCATCAAAATACAGTGGTTGATATCAATACCAGAGAAAGAAATGCTAAAGAACATTTTAATTGTCAAATGAAGTTGAATGTTAATAGAAAATTATTTCTTCTGGTACTTTTTGGGATGCCATGCATATTTTGTTGGATGTCACTTACATAAACGTCCTAATAAATCACACCTGACTATTTTTAGTATAAGAAAACACTTATGATCAGATTTGTCGATATGTCTTTGGGAGGCAGAGTTTTGTGAAGGGGGTTACTGGAACTGGCAAAATGCCTAAAAACGCTTACAGAACCTATAATTAGACAGCAAACCCAGAAAACGATGAGGAGAAAAGAGTGAGGCTCAGAGCCGGAATCAAACACCCAAAAGGTCACATGACATAAACATCAAGTGCAACATGTTGGAGGTTGCATGCTACCACCAAACCTCGACCCATAAGTTTTAATAACTTTTCTGAAACCCGTACACATCAGAGGCTGTTTATGGGTAAATATAGACAAAGGGCATTAACCAAAGTCTGGAAAATGGCCTCTTGCTGAATATATGTTACAGTAAAACAGAAATTCTGTCCAAACAGCTTGACAGCTGATTATAATGTGACGTAAATAACAGATCAGACACTTAAATGCCATGACAACAACAGATACATGTCTGTCAAAAATAATAAATTAAACATTTTCTTGGTGAGCACATCTTAAATCGAAATGATATATTTCACCATTTCATTTCTCAAATTTCCAAATTACTTCAAACAGAAGACGGATAAAAATGACATAAGAAAATCCTGCTATCTCTTATGAGGTTTTCATGTAATGACACTTTCAGCTGGCAGATGGCGCTGTTGTCATTCCCACCCAGAGTCATCCGCTAACACAGTCTTTGGCAGCCCACATTAACTGCTTGCATCTCCTGAGTGATCAGACCTGTGGTACGCTACAACATCCAACTATTCAAACGAAAGGTGTGTGTGTTGCTAACACACAAACCCATATAGACAAATTCAGGCAAACGGATCAAAGATCGACGTTTACGCACATACGCTGTGCTTTGGCAAGCACTCAAAAGCTCATAGCCGCGCTCTCACCTAGCTTAAGCGCTCCCGCCAGTCCACGGATGACAGTGACGGGGTTAGCTGGGTTCGTGCAGAACTGGTGTAGAGGTGGAAAAAAGGCGTCCCGCTTGTTCTCCAACTGCAAAGGATTTGAAAAGCAGGTTCATGTGAGAAAACAGCGGCTCGAAGCAAGCATGGATAAAGGTCATAAATGTTAAGTTTCAGCTCGTTTTAAAACTCCACCTCTTTTTACCACGGCAACAAAGTGTTTTTAAAAGGGTGTAAATGTCATTTTTCAGCCTTGAACTATAAATAATATGACGGCAGTAACAATAGAAAGAGTACCAAGAGGCCACGCGGATAATGTTTTACTTACGTAAATACTCGGTGTGGGAGGATTGAGTTTGTCCTTTGGCAGAGGGGGGACTGGTGAGGAGGGGGATCGAGGAGGGGGGCACTTGTCCAATAAGATGCTGTTGTTGGACACACCGTTCTTTCCAAAATTTCTGCAAAACAAATAGTTGAAAATTCACAGTTGTAAATATTATTAGTTCCAATTAACATCAATACAATTAACATCATGTTTTTCATCTCTGTGCACCAGTCACACTAAGGGCCACAATCCAGACTAAATATGGAAACACACAATGCACTTGCAATGGCCTTCTCCATATACATCACAATCAAACTGCCATTCCAGTCAAAACAAACAGTGCAGCAAGACTTATCCCACTTTACACAACACGGCAGAGTTCAGAAACTTAAATCTCTGGAAAATAATTGCAAGATCAACATTGCGAGGGTTGAGTTTGACGCTGCTTGATCTTTTTCCAAGTAAAAGTTTTGTAGTAAAAGTTTGAGTAAAAGTTTGGTGTACACTGTATGAATTTTACAGTCCTTTCTGATTTCCTATCAGTTTCAACCCTAGCGCTGAGTCACAAACAGATAAACCCTATAAAGTAAACCTTGGTAATAAATGTTATAGCTAAATGGCTTCAGACAGCAGATTAAGGTCCAGGAACTCAAATAATCAAATGTGTCAAAAGGAGAAGTATGAGAATATAAGCTGCCATTTTTAACTCATTTTCTGTGAAAGCTAAGCAGGAAGTTTTATATGGAGTCTGACAGCACAACAGAGCAAGCGGCAAATCCTCAACTTTATGCAAATGAAGCGCAAAAACCCTGTGGGCCAATCACAGCAAGATGAGGAAACTCTGTCACAACTACTTCAACATCTGCCAACAGTGCTGGAGTTCCGGGTGGATTTTGTGTTTAATCACATTGTTACTTGTTTCTATATTAAAATCAGATTTCGAACCCAGTTTTGGTTTGGGCTACGTTGCTAAGATAACGAAAGTGTAATTATTTGACACTGCGTGGCTATATGTATATGCATTCGGAAACAAAAAAATCATAAGCAATCACAGACCATACTGAAGATATCCACACTGCTGTACATTTTACAGAAATCCCAAAGCCTCTTGAATTGAGGTGGTTTTAAACAAATTTCCTCAGCATTTGTGGAAACGTACCATAACGTTCCCAAAAACTAACTGCATGAACATTATGCTGCATCATTTTATGATGCTATATTGCTATATAAACGTATGACCTGAAGGTAGAGAAGATGGGCAACTCACCTGCATGCTTTGAGGACCTCACTAGAGCTGGGGTAGATGGAGACAGAAGACCACGGGGCGAATGAAGGAGTCTGTTTACGGCAAACCAGTGGAGATGCCACCTTTA
>JAZGTK010017332.1:0-12319 GCA_036877625.1 Ambastaia sidthimunki
ACGTATATATACACGTATATGTATATATATAGTTATTAACTATATAATTGTATATGTATTAAGGATTTGTATGTGTGTCTGTAGGGATCTTTCTTTAAGCCACAGGAGCTGTATAACCTTATGACTGAAGCCATCGCAAAAGGAGGTAAGATGTTTTTTTTTAATAATTTAACTTGTTGTTATTCTTGTGTTTTCAACTGTGAACTACAAGATTTACAAGAAGTCGGTTTAAGGTTCCGCTTCGGTTATAATGCAAGTAATTGTGTTAGTTCAGCGGTGTTGAAAACTACCCAGAACTACCAGTGAGGAAGTGACAATGCTAACTGTTTTTTGTTTGCTCAGTCCTCGCAGGCAGTGAGAAGAAACTAAGTTTGGAGCACTGCAAAAGCTTTATAGTGCTTATGGATGTATCCTGCATACTGTGTACTAACAAGTACACTTGTCTGCTCTACATTAAAAAAAAAAAGAAACAAAAATTGTTTGACATGGTGCCAGACTAACTAACATTGAAATACAGCATAGCTTGATAGTAAGGTCATGTGACATGAACATGTATTGTCCTATAATGTGTTCTGTTTTAGTTTGTATTATTAGGAATAGTACACAGTTTTTCTCATGCAGGTAGTATTTCATTCTGAGCATAGTTGTTGTCTTATCTCAGTTGCTCAAGCTGTGTGTGTGTGTGTAGGTGTGGTATTTTATGATGTTTAAACAGAATGTATACGATTGGGTGGGGATTGTTATGTCACCTTAACGGCACCAATCAGAGCAAAGGAGTGGGACACCTTGGATGGACAGAATTTCAGGCATTATGGGAAAAACTCAGCAAGTGGACGGTAAGGACAGTATTTTCCAGTATATTTTACTATAGTAGGGAGTAAATGATCAGGTTTTGGTCAGGATTAGGAAATTTTTAGGTTGAGTGTTGAGTAAACACAATCATTGCTTCACCTCTGACCTGCCCTCTGCTCTGATCTGTTTCAAACACTGAACTAATGGAAGAAGAAATTAAAACATGAAATAAAACCATGTTTGCACATGGTTTGCACATATTCAAAATAATTGTTTTCAAACAATTATAGTCAAATAAAAAACACAGGGTAACTGCCAAACTAACAGAGAACGTTCTCAAAACGTTGGCGAATGTTCTTTTAAAGTTATCAAAAACATTCTTGCACCAACATTAGTAGAACTTTTTTAACATTATATCATACCATAAACATTATTTTTAAGTATTGAGTATTGAATTTAAATTTTTGTTACTTAATGGAAAGTAACTGTTAAACTGCAAACAGGACTATAATATACCAATAAACTGTTTAAATGACTATATGACAAATCTTTTGTAGTCATAAAAAAACATACAAATCTTATTGTGTGTATCCAGCTCTAAAGCAAATGAGATGGGCTGGGTGACTGTGTGTTCTTCTGTCTGTTTGTTTGTCAGGCTATTTTTATGACATTCGACAAAAACAAAAGTCAGGCACTGGATTATCAAGAACTCTCTCCAGCTCTGACAGCAGCAGGTGAAACTCTTGACACACACACACCCTCTGTCCAAATGTACAATGTACACTGACGTAACAGTTAATTTCTTCAGAACTGACACACACTGTCAGAAATGTAAAATGACACAAACTGCAATTATTTCAGAAACTGATTTGGACACTGTTAGTGAAACTTTTTTCCGCACACGTCAGGTTGTTTGAACACACCCAGCTGTCACAAGTCTGTTAATTCATCTGTTATTTTCCTAAGAAGAATGTTGAGGGAGGGCGTGTGTGATGAGTTTATCTGTGCTCGTCTGCTCTGGTCTAGGCGTACAGGTGGATAAGTTCATCATGCAGCTGATCAGCCTGCGCTACACAGAGCCAGATCTTACCATCAGTTTCCCAGGATTCCTCTTTCTTCTCCTGAAACTGGACTGCATGATCAGTGAGAGGACCATCAAATACACACATTACAGAGAAATTAAACTGCAGAGTTTGCAAAACCGTTTGCAGATATAACGCTTCATAATATTACATCAAGTGACATATATTTTAAAAAAGCACACATTTCAAACAAAACTGTTCACAAAAATATGTTTGTAGGGTTAAATGGTACAATACACATAATTAAAAAACAGATATACTGTTCAAAGTTACGATAAAGACATGTTTGTTGTTGTCTTTCTTTAGATAAGTTTCTCTCCTTTGATGTAGTGGGAACGGGAGTTGTTACAATAAACCGCAGACAGGTAAGAACGTGGGGTGAACCATCAACATAATCACACTCCATATTTCATCCTTTAAATCTCTTTGATGTGTGTAACCCACCTGATCCACCTTCATATTTATTCATTAATCTTTATGCAAAATGACTGAGTTATTGTATTTAAGCCAAACAGATGTGTCATACCTACAATGAGATTTATTAATAATGTTCCGTGTTAATATTGTTGCTTTTTACCACTTTTTGTTTTGATTTGAAGTTCTTGAATTTGACCATGTACAACTGACCCTGGACCAGCTGTAAGACCCTTGTCTGGAGCTACACTACATCTGTTCCATCTGTGGGGGCCAACTATTAACCCTGTTATCGTGTTCATCCTGTAGCAGATGGATGGCACTTAATGACTGGCCTTAAAGCTGAAATCTGTAACTTTTTGGTTAAGAATAACAAAATCAGTTATGGAGTAAGAACATGACAAATCAGTATTCAAAACCATCTCCTTAACCCAAAGTTTATAATGATGATTTATAAGTCAGGTCTGATTTTGCAAGAAAAGATCCAGCTGCTATATCACATGTCCGGGTGCTGTAGACGTTGCAGTGTTTGTAACTTCTTACAGAAGTTGCTTAAAATCTAAACTTATCATCCATGTTAAAAATGAACTTTGCACGTAAACTGCAATCTCATGTTTCAAACAGAAATGGTGTTAGAGTGGCGATTGCAGCTTTAATAAAATACTTTACTATGCAAATTTATGTCCTTAACATTTTTAATTTGCATTTTTAATTTGCCTTGGTTGTTTCTTTAAACCAAATGTTACCAATTTATGTTATGTTGTATACATGTAACAGTTGTGGCTTTAAAACGTGTTGCTCTCTTTTTAGGCCTGTTCTGTTAATATTTATTATTGTGAAAACTCAAAAACATATATGCCTTTAAAATATTACAATTAATGTTGATACAATTTGTGAAGCTTATGTCAGCATTAAGTCTGTAAAATATCTTAGCTATGATTTTTAGCATGGCTGCTAGTTTGAATTGCAAAATGCATTTGCATTTGATCACACAAATAGAAGAGGTTGCTCAATATGCATAATTGGGGGTGTGTATTAATTTTGACCCGAGCTCAAAGGTTTCATTTGTTTGTAAAATAAAAACAATGTAAACAGCACATGATCACTGCGCTCATCTGTATTGTTGACCCACTTCACACACCTATTGACAGACCATGAAATTTTAACGTTAGCATTAAGCAGCTTATGGCTGGCAGAGACGTATGATTTTAGCTACAATAAAAATCAAGTCATGCATGTTTATGTGTTTTACATCAAAGAATGTGTAACATTAAAGAAGTGGAATTTAGATAAAGGTTTGAAAAACAAAACAACTGGCTGGTGAATGTGGAAAGTGCATAAATAATAGATGATCTCTTTGTGAGTGTGTGTGTGTGTATAAAGTTAGAAGAAATGTTGCACTGACAAACAAGGAAAAGAAACAAGTCTTGTTTTAATTTTTCATATCAATACATATTAATATAATACAAAACCTATCAGTATAGCACCCTTTGATGATACAACGTAATGAATGATTAAAATTACATTTAATATGTAAAATATTTAATATTGTGAAGACATGTATTTTTTGATTAGTTGATTAAATGATGAACGGACAATGTTTCATTGTTTTTATTTTTTATTTCAGGTATAAATTAGACTTTAAATCTTAGATGTCCAATGTGGTCTTAGACTCCCAAACCTCAATATACATATTAAAAAACAACGCACAAATACACATATTACAATCTAAAATGATCAACCCCACATTAATAGCAAGTCCGACCAGTCCGTGGGCGCGGCTAAGATCGGATATCTTCTGAATAAGTAAACAGGTGCGTTAAATATTCATGAGTTCTGGCCTACCTCCTCTGTGGGAGCGGCGGGTCTCCTTCTCCATTTTTGTCGGACGGGTGGAGACACGCACTGTCGGCGGGGATACTGTCAGTCCACGCAGCGGATATTCACACCGAGCGATAAAGGCTTCGAGAGAGACTCAAACGACCCGTTTTCTTTTCCTCCAGCTTTGCAGAAGAGTCTGTACGGTGCACTCAGGTTTTTGACATGGTAGATTATCACGCCGCCAGTAATCCAGCCCAGTATTCGACGGGCGGGCAGCCGAGCTACATGGAGCAGGAGAATGACTGGGACCGAGACATGCTGCTCGACCCGGCCTGGGAGAAACAGCAGAGGAAGGTAAATGTTCCGACGGGTTCGGGGGTTTGGAAAAGATCGCGGATCGCCGAAGGGGCCTGTAAAGGTTTATGGGATCTCGTATTAGTATTTCTGGGTTCGAGATTATTGTCTTAAATATAATGTGGGGTATGCATGATGTGTTTTATGGTCACTGAAGTCATTTTGTGAGGCTTTGAAACAGCAGCGTGGGAATCGAGTGTTACAATGTATCAGTCGTGCGTGCATGTGCGTGAGAGAGACACTGTGTGTGTGTGAGAGAGAGAGAAAGAGAGAGATACATTGTAACGGCTGAACCTGTTTTACTAGCGCCAGTTTCATTGCTACAGGATTGTTTTTGTCTCAAAGCGACATTTAGACTCGGTTTCATTGGAGCCAGCAGACATCCGCATTTAAAATGGCAGTAGCGGTAGATTTTCCAGCACGGCAGCCTAAAATAGCAGCTGAAATAGTGTTTCTGCAGTTTATCTGCTGTTGTGTGGGTGTAAGATAAGCTAAATAAAAGCTGTTTTTCTCATTTTAGTTCGTGCATGACACTCTGCAGTGTTTCCACTGTAAGACGCTTTATTCGTGTGTTCTGGGGCTTTACACGCACATCTAAATCTGAATGTGAAATATTGAGGAATGCTTTCGGGTTGAATGACGTTTCATGGGTGTGTGTCCTGTGGGCTGAAGCCAGACACACTGATTTGTGTTTTTTGAGTGGCTGACAGCCTTTCTCAGCTTCTGGAGTTGGTGTAGTTTGGAGACCAAGAAAGGGTCAAAGTTTGGTCAGGGAAAACAACTGAGAATCAATGATTAACCCACCCAAACCCCTCCAGCACCGACCAGTCAGCGTTTACACACAATATGTGACAGACCCGTAAACGGGACGTTTATTTGAGGAAAACTTATGAATTCACGATGCAATGTAGTTTAGTCCAATAGTCCGGTTTGCTGACACGTCTGTGGAGGGCGGGGTTTATGGGTTTGAAGTTATCACAATCTACTAAACTTGCTTTAATACAATTAAAATTCCAAACATTTTAGTTTGGTTGCTTTATTCTGTCAATTTTCAGCTTTATTCTGTGGTTCATGTCTGTCAACTTGGAGGTCATCTGTTTGCTAGTTTACTCCTGCAAATTGAGTAGATTTTGTAAAATCAGATAAGTAAGATTTGTCACCGTCAGAGAGAGAAAAATATCTGTAGCATTCATGTGTTTCTGAGCTGGAAGTTTAGTGAATGTTCTTCACTAAATCTTGCAAAATTTCTATTGCATGCTCATGTGGACCGACATTCACAGACTGAAGTTCACTCATGATTACTAAACCTGTGTAATTTATATCCCCTATACGTATCTCCTATATCTCCTATAAATATATGTCTTCTATACAAACCCCACAGTGATTTTTTTTATTACAGGGCTAATCCACTTGAATGAAACAAGGCTTGTGTTATTATTCCAGAGTCTCCCCCCTTAACGTTGACAGAAGACATAAAATTACCCCAACAAAGGGCAAACGCCCTGTGACCAGCTAAGACTTGCCTCTCTGCTCCACCCAAAATGCCTAAAAGGTCTTAAAGTGTCTCTGTCTCCAACCTGTTTGGATTGAAAATCTGGCCAGATGTTCAGTATATGAAAGACTGCTTTCACTAGCTTTCTTTGGTTATATGGTTTGGTATCGTGTGATCAGATGTGTTACAGTCTTCTCATTCTGTTGAAGACAGTGCTGGTATCTGCTAGTGAGGATGATTATAATAATTACAAGAACTGTATTGGTCTGTTGGTGGGAAAGTTGTTGATATTTTATTCCTGTGTTGTGTATCATGGCAGTTTGTATGCCAGAGATCTTAGACTTATCATTGAGTGTATGAGCAACGCGTACAATTTTCATAATCAACCAGTTTGTCTGTTGTATTAATTTTGTACTGTTTATTAAACTTGCCGTGTTTTGTGATATTGTTGTTGTCACAGTTTTTATAAAAACAGTTGTGGTCATGTGATACTGTGATTTTATCACAATTAGGGAGGTTTATGGTAAGAATATCCTTGAATTGCTGAAACGCATGGGGTCGGATTGCTTTATTGTGTTGTCCAGCCTAAGAATTCCAGTAAACCAATAACAAGGGCCAAATAAAAACTCTTGGGACATCAGACTGAATGGAAGGTTGTTTGTTGATTTGGTAGTTTGGCTCTGTATAAAGGTCTCTCTCTCTTTCTCTCTCTTTTTTGCTTTCTAAGTGTTAGAGGAGTAAAATGAGCACTGCAGCTAAAATAATTGAATCAGAGAGTTCTAGAACGTACAAAAATAGTCTCTCAGTCCTACACCAGAAAAAATAAACCAGCCCATCCAAAGTTCGACTTTGACCAAACTTTGACTAGGTATCATAAAATGACACTATAAATATTACAAGAAAATAAACAGATAACATCTCTTTACTTGCATTTTTATTTCATTTTTAATCACACACACAGTAAAAGCCATTCAAGGTTCATGTTTGAAGGGCTTTAAAGTGTGTGTGTGTGTGTGTGTGTGTGTGTGCATGTGCTTTATTTACGCTCTGTTTCGCCTCTTTATATTGCTATAGTTGTTGTGCTACAGTGTCTTGCGGTATCACGGTAGCCTCGCCTCAGGGTCGTTGTCGTGCCGGGTCAGTGAGTATTTGAGTCGGCATGTGTTGGATAGATTGGACTCTGTTGTGTTTGCAGTGTTGAAGTCTTTATCTTGGTTCTGTGATTGTAGCATATGTTTCAGTGGGCAGCTGGCCCAGGGTTCTGATACAGTTTGACCTTAGAAGTTCTTCTGGTATGTGATAGCACCGTTCTAAAGATGTCTACAAAAGCATTAAAGTTGCACTCCAGACACAGAGTCTTTTGTATAATATACGAAAACATCAGGCTGTTTAACTTAATAATTATGCTGGAGTATTTTTATGCAATTAGCGTATTGTGACTTTAGTTTAACTTTTTATATTTATCAGTGTATGTTGTAATCAGCAAGGCAAACGCAACAGAGCAGCTTATATTGCTAACAAACAGCTGCTAGCTGGATCAAATATTGTGTTTGCTCATAAAAAACGGGTTAAGGATTTGCGTAAACACGTGTCAATGTTATTAGTGATTTTTTGCTCTGTTTCACACAGTCAGTAGGGTAACACTCTTACAGCCTGTTGTGGGTTTGTAGTCACTGAGACTTTTCTGTGCAACAAGTGTTACAGGTCCTTAGTGTTGCGACTACACATGCAAATACAACATCAGTGCAGCTGACAGCCAAACTACAGGAGCAATTAGGAGCCAGTTATGCAAATTAGGAGTCTGTTATTCCTCAGTTAAGCTGGAACTAAATGGTGACCCTGTTTTAGTGCATGATGCATGGAACTGTATATGGAACTGCATGTGTAACCTCTTGTGTAGTGTAACGCTTGATTCAGTGATATTTTGTACTGAGTTTCAGTGCTGGTGAAACCGTACTGTGGTTTACTCTCAGAAGCGTCAGTGAGCAGAAATGTTTAACGTGTTTTTAACGTGTTGTGGAGTGAGGTTGTGTCAGTTAAACCTCTGTACTATGAGCTTCTGTAAAATTAAGCCTGTGTTTCTCTTTGTGTTTGAGTTATTGTTGAAGTAGCTAGTAGTTTGTTATGCATGTTGACCGTTAATGCCAAAAACTGCATAATGAAAACCCACTTCCTCTGTTCACTGGAGTTTTGTCAGTTCCATGCGCTATAACAGCTGTTTCTCTGCTGCATGCCGTGCATGCAGGAGTTATTGCGCATGTCCAATCACAAGTCGCGGCTGTTTATTTGGCATTGACATTCTTCCAAAGGTCATATGGATGCGACTTTCCTGAGTTACTATGACTACTGCATGACTCTGACATATGTACTCCATACATTTATTTTAAGCAATGTTTCCTGTAGAGTCACAAAAGAATATCAAAATGATTTACTGATTGGCAAGACTGTCAGTAGAGTGAAACGTTACACTTCTGTTAAAGAAACAAAAGAGTCTTTTACAATAATGTTGGTGCTATTTAGAACCCAGAGCTTTAGTTTGTGCCTGATCATAGAATTACAAATGAATGCTTGGGTCACTTAATCACTGTTATTATAATAACATGTGACACATCATATGTTGAAACATGAATTAAATTGCTGTATTTTTCTCTGTGAGTCTGGATTCCAGATCTAGAATGTTCTAGTGGGTGTTTGGACAGAGTTCAGGTGTGTCTCATTGAAAACAGAGAGTAGGAGTGACTGATAAAGGCAGTCACGCTACCAGGCATTATGAGGTCATAAAGGATGTTGCGTCATCTGACCTGTTTCAGTCAAGGAAACTATATCAGATACATTTTTCTCAATCATTACTGGAAACTGAAGTACTTTCAAATCTGTTCACTATAGTTACTATCGGAGTCTCTTGATAGGTAAATAGGTATTGCTTATCACCTCAATGTTATTAGGTTGTGTAAACCTGCAAGGATTTTGAAATGACTAATGACATAATGATTTCCCTTTACACTAAATACAGGGAATAATATTTCAGTTTGATTTAGTGGTTTATTATTATTGTTTGTGCAGTTCCGTGTTCAAAATGTAAAGTAGCCCAATACTAGCGTTGGATTAGTCTAGGGTTGGGGTTTCCTGTAAGATCTGTGGATGTAGGAACTAATTTAAATTAAATTGCCCTGAGTCATTATAGAGTTCACATTTTCCTAATCCCAGTCATAGAACAGGAAATCACAGGCGTCTGTACGTCACTCATTGTGGGCGGATCACATGTGGGATAACAGATCAGGTTAGCAAACACCATAACCTCACCAACCTGCTGCTCTCACCGAGCTGTTAGTTGGTGATATTTGTGATCTGGTCACACACAGACAAACTTTTATCATTTGAACGGTACATTTTAAGCTTGATTCTTCCATTCCGGTATTTGTGTGGAAGATTTTTTGCACTTTTAGGAAAAACTTTCTTCATGTCATTCCAAACCTGTATGTTTTTTAATCTTCTGTGGAACACAAAAGAAAATATTTTAAGAAATGTATCTGTGGTTTTGTGTCCATACAGTGGAAGTCAATGGGTGCCACTGTTGTTTGGTTACCAACATGCTTCAAAATATCTTTTTTATTGCTTCTTTGAAGCAAAAAAGTCATACATGTTTGGAATGACATGAGGGTTCATTTTTGGGCGAACTATCCCTTTAAGCAGTGTTGGACAATAGGCACATACAGAGTTACATTACCCATTGTAAAAGTAGTGAAGACACACTCAACTACATACACCCCAATAAACCCTATCAGTGTGTCTGTTTAACGGGTGGGCCTGTTATCCCGAGGGCATCATAATCTATTGTGAGTTTGTCTCACCCGTGTTGTAAAGACAGGCATCAACGCGGGGTGGTCTCATTTGTAGCTTATTCTGTTCAGAGACCGCCCATTTACAACCAGAAGAGACCGTCTGAGGGATGCGTAAAATAGTCAACCAGAATTAGTTTTGTTTGATGTGACATTTACAGCTGAGCTGATGTCGCTGCCATTGAAATAAACAGAGAAGCACTAAAGTCATTCAGATAATGTCTGAGAGCTGTTGTGAAGTCCACAACAACTACGTTGTAATTGTATAATTGTGATGAACAAAATAGTAAAATCTTAGCTATAGAAATTTCTGTAGTGAATGTCTGTTTTTTTAGCTAGGTCCAGGTCTAAAATATTTAATTGACTAGAAGGTGTGAGTATTTGATTGGACAAGATTTTAGGCTTTTTTTAAGCATTTCAAATCACAATCACAGTTGTAAAATGATCATATGTAGATGTTTTCTGTTCATCAGGTAGATCATGTGATGTTACTCTGCAGCAGGGATAAGCACTTTGCCAGCTGTTTTGCTCAGGGACTTTATAAAACCTTCACCTTTAACCCATCCAGCGTAGCGGTTGGTTTGCGACTGCGTGTTGTTGTGTTGCCTGCAGATCTCGCTCAGATATAAATGCTGCTTTTTCCTTTCAAATGTATAGTTCACTGTCAGGAGTCAAGAGGAGAGGAATTTGATTTGAGGGAAGAACCGTTTATAGTTCTGAATGAGACCCAACCTTCACAATGTTGCTGATCTGTCTTGACATATGTTGAAGACCAATGGAGCAAAGACCTTTAGAGTTTCTGACTGTTCCTCTGTCATGCTCTTGTTAGCAGGAGGAAGTTGTGGGTACTGTGGTTTTTGTTTTTTTACCTCTCATGGTGTGAACTCTTGAGTATTCATGTGTAAAAAGAAAACATGTAACCTTGTGCAATGCATCGTGGGAAACAAGTGTTTAAATGGATTTATTTGGGTCTTTGGGTTTGTGGAGGTGTATTTGTAGCTGTGAAACAGAAGTGCCTTTATGAGTGCACTTTGTATTAGATGTTCAGGCATATCTGACCAGACTAGTTTGGGTTAGTTGAGCAGGTCAGTGTTTTCTGATGCTGATGTGGCCCACGGGCAGACACACAATGAATAATGTTGCTGACATTTAGCATGGTTAATTAGCATTTAACAGGTTTGGAGTCTGTACAACAATAAAAGGAGCGATCACCACTTTTAAAATGTGCTAAAATGTATTCAGATTCAGATGGTCCCATGCTCATGACAAGCCGGTCTTCAGCAACACATTACAATAACTTTCGGTTTTATGCATTAAGTATCTGAATACTTATCTGGATTATTGCTAATTTATAAATGTACTTCTGTTCATTGTTAATGCATGTTTGTACTGTAAAATATAATGCATTTAAATAAAAACAACAATGTTATGAGTATGACGTATAAAGTGAGTCATTCAGTTGAGTTCTTCTACATGTGTGTTGGCTTTGGTTCAGTTGTGTTCTTCTGGTAGATGGGCTAGAAGTGATGTCACCACACTGGCCTGCAGCCCGTTTGTGTGTTTTGCGTCTTTAAATGAAAGTCTGTAATTCTCCACTTTGTAACGGTTGTTGAAAGACGATGGTTTTATCTCTTAAGTGTTGGCTGCACAAGCCTGGAAACATTTCTCCTTGGGGGTTTGGTTTCATGGAACAGTGCTTCTGTAGCGGTGGTGGTCAGAATGTTCTCAGGCATTTAAGTGTGTGGTTCCTCTGGTTCCTGGCTGTCCTGGAGGCCACACCAGATGTTGTAATGTCATGCAGGAGGCCAACGAAAAATGAATGCATGCTTCTCAGATGGGCTAAACAAATAACACCTCAGTCTCAGGTTGTTAATGTCTGTGTAAGTATGTCGACAATTTAGGAAGTTGTCAGCTAGATGTTACTTCCTGTGATTTTCAGTGGGTTTTTCTTTGTTAAAAGCACCAGTACTGTAGTACCATGTCAGTACAAACAAACATTAGTTACTGTTTTGTGTCGAGTTTAGCTTTTTTATTATCTAATAATACAACAGTTCATTCACTGTTTATTTTATCTGTAGAAGTTTTTGCTGTGGTAATATAACTAACATTAAATACACTAGTATTGGTATTGACTACTGCAATTTTCCCCTTACAGAGTTCTTGATGTCTGTGACTAAAGCCACCACATCACACACACACACACACTGGCTTTTTATATCCACATCTGTTTTTATATAGATTAGTCAGTCACTTTACTGACAAGAAAGATTAACTCGCTCCTATTTCCACCATCACAGACTTGTGTGTTCATTTGGTGTGTGTGTGTGTGAGTGCGCAAGAGACCATGAGTTCATAACTACACACTGTTGGCTAATTCAGAGCACAGAAAGACCTCGGCACACCTATTGAGAACGATAACAATGTCATTGTGTGTGTAAGTGGTCTTTTGACCTTTATCTTGGTAAACGCACAGATTCATGTTGGTATAGTTGACGCTATATATATGTATGACTGTGTGTGTGTGT
>JAZGTK010017333.1:0-12319 GCA_036877625.1 Ambastaia sidthimunki
TCTATCTATCTATCTATCTATCTATCTACATTATTGCTGTTCAGACTTTATTATGGAAAACATTTTCATTACATTTTAAATTACCAATTTGAAATTCAGGCTAAAGTCTCATAATCTAATTACGAGATTAGGAGCATCAAAGTTTGATTTCCATCATTAATTTCACTCTCATTTCAGTCTCTGACATGGTCTCACTCGATATTAAAAAGATCAGGGTTATATTTTCACAGAATCTTCTGTACTTTATGTAAGATGATTTTATGTAGGAAACAGTAAAGCACATAACAAAAGACTTTAGTTGGGTTTGCACAGTGTCACGTTTTATAAAAATGACTAAATGAGCAAAACAAAAACACTTTCTGTAGTGGTGAAGGGCTTGTGGACGCTGCTGTATGTTTTGGCAAATGCAGACTGAATTGGATTTTTGGACATCAAAAGCATCACAGGATGAGACACCTGAATGCAAAGTGGTTTAAGGTGAACACATCTTAGTTTCTTTTCTGTTACGCTCCAATAATGCAAAATGTACCTGTTTATGCATTTAGACCCGACTGACCTCGATGTGTCGTAATTAAATACAACCTTTCTGCAGTATATGCAGGTAAAGCATCGTATAATTTATTATCTTCGTCCCATTTGCAGTTGCGTTAACATTTGAGCCATTTAGCGAATGCTCTTATCCATAGCAACCAATAAAATGAGAAAACAACTGCTGCCTGGTCACAGTTGGTAAGACTGCAATGGTCAACAAATGGCAGGCATGTCATTCTAAAGTCATAACTGCATTTGCAATGTTAATGTCACAGAATGTTAGTGGGAAACAAGCTAGTTCACACATTAGTCTTTATGCTCTCATGGGTAAGTTAATGTGAGAAAGAAGACTCAACAAACATCAAATACTTGACTACAAAGAGCCTGAACTCTTATGATTTACCCAGAATGCACCGGTCACCGATCTGTCCCATGTGTGCATTCTGATCCCGTAGATTAATTGCAGTTCTTGCAAGACAGTAGTTATTGATTTTTCTTAATCAATTTGGTTAGTGTTTGTTCTAAATCTCAAAGTATTAAACTTTCACTGTTTCATTCTTCCATACACACAGACTCTTCAGACAGAGTTTGTTTTGTAGATAAGTTGAGCTTTAGCTGTGCTGTCTGCTTTTATAAACATTATAGTTTTTACTTGTGTTAGATTATTAGGATTCAGAAAATTACGCTGATATAATGACATTAAGAAATTTGAAGATTCTGACAATTTGTATTAAATAAAAAAGGTAAATTAAAACATTTCCACTAGTGGTTTCAAGGTTTTGCACTATGCATTTTGACAAAAAGGCAGGAAAGTAAAACTTTTGAACAAAGAAAAATATTGCATTTTCACTCATAAACAATTCATACCCCTAAGCAAAGTAAAAGAGTTTTTCTCCAGACAGACAAACATCTTAAGTGCACTATGAGAATTAGGATATTTCTTACTGTCTGTGCCATTAGTGTCTCTGAACTGGGTTTTAGCGTCTTTTCAGACTCACTTGTTATGTAATTTTATACGTATTTATTGATTTTTCACATTGCCGCAACTGTATTTAAGGGTCGTTTCATGAGGAATCAAATTGATCTTGATCTTTTCAAATAAAAGTTATTAAAACACAGTTTGCAAAAACAGCTCATGTTGAACTTTAGCTACTGTATGACAGTATGAACACAGATTAAGACTGACCCCAGATCAACATCTCACCGGCTACATATCACATATCAAAAGAACGTTTTCCTAATGTTTCCATCAAGTAACAAAAATGTTTATCTTGAATGTTCTAATAAAATGTCCAGTTTTGTAGGTTGTATTAACATTATTGTTTGGTTATAGAAACATTATTCAAACACTTTAATTCTGTAACATTTTAAAACGTTCCACTAACTGCTTACGAATAACATTTGTGATATATAACATAAAAAATGTTTTACTAACGTTACTGCAAGAATGTTTTGATACATTCATGAAAGTTTAGAAAATAATAGATAATGTTTAAAGAACGTTCCCTGTTAGCTGTGTCTGTGCCTATATAGTAAACTAGAGAAATCGATACTGTTACTAATGTTAACTTATGATTAATGTGAATTTTTACACCAAAAAAAGCTCCTTTTATGTTGAGGGTGAGAAAAAAGGAAATGGTCATATAACACTAAATTGTGCAAAAACAACTTTGGAGCAACACAATAATGAGTAAATAATGACAGAATTTTCACTTTAACATTTGCTCATGGTGGATGTTTTGCTCTGTAATCTGCTCTCAAAATCAGCCTCAGAGAAAAGTGCTGCTTTTTGCCCCCTGATCTTTACTGTCAGCTTTGTTGACACCAGCAAAATGCATTTTCACCATCAGCTTAAAAGTGCCAATGTACTCTGTCTAAAAGAGGCCCCTTCCAACTCAGCCATGATTGGTTGATCTTGAAAGCCCGGCTCTCCTGGTCAAATATCCCCCTCCTGGGAAAGACACTTACTAATGGACCACTTGAAGACCACCGCTGAGAGAGACATGTTCATCTGCAGCGCGCGGGAATGCCTGTCGTGCTTCACGAGCGTGCATGTGTGTGCGAGCGTGCACGTGCCCTCCCTTCAGTCTTACCCCTGGAGACGGCCACACCGCTGGGCGCCCCATGCGTCTGATTGCCAGCCTCCACTCTCCAAACTTTCTCTCCATCACGTAGCTGCAGGAAGCCACGAGAAACTTCCAATCCAAGCAGATTATTCCAAGATAAAGACTCCATGACAAGGGCTCTCCGTGGGACACTCGCTATTCCATTTGCAGCTGTTTTATTCCAGGACTTGCAGCATCTGTGTTCCAGAGATTCGCTCTGCCTGTGTGCTTCCCACTGGCACAAACAGATGGACAGATTTCAGTCTGATAAACAGAGCTCTGCTCTCACTGAGTGCTTGTGTCTGATTGCACTTAATCAGCTCCTGTGTTTAAATATCTGTTGTGGCTGGCAAGCATTGGGTCTGCTTATACACTCATTAGGCTGATGATAACAATAACAGTGGAGAGTGTCATTGGGATTTATATACTGTCTATAATCAACTTGTTGTTTTGTAGTTCAGTGTCAGGCGTGACTAATAGCTTTATTATTGATGATCAACACTAAATTGACTATGTAGAGACATACATAGTGAATAAAGTTTTTAATTTTTCTATATACAACAGTGTCAGAAATCACTTTTTCATTAAGGGGGGCAATATTTGCCCCCTGCATTTGATTAATTAAATTGTATCCATACAAAATATACTTTGTCATCCTGTAATGTAGCATATTTCAATTTATTAATCAATACTTTAATTAATACAGTCATTAATATAAATTTTCCATTTCAGTCTGTATATTGAGAATTGACTCACATTGAAATGTGTTGCATTGTCGGTGAGACTAGCAATAGCAAGCTAGCTTTGAAAGCATAAGATCCCACCCTACATAGTGCCCTTTTATTAAGGATTATTTTAATATAAAATGACAATTAAACACAGTCACTGCGATAACACTATCAAACTCTGGCATGATGCTTACATTAAACTTTATTGATGATTTCTTTTCCTTATTGAATCACACTGGTTTATATATGTCTGTTTACTTAAGTGGGTTTCGTAATGCTATATATTGAAAATGATGCCCATTCAATGTCCGTTTAGCAGATTGCAGTTATTTCTGAGTCTTGTACTGCTCTCTCTTTCTCTCTCTCTCTCTCTCTCTCTCTTTCCATCCAGACTGCTGTCCTTCGAGACTGAATCAACAACTCAACCAAATTATATGTCTTGTCCTGAACTGAGTGAAGGCCTCTTCTGTTCTCCAACAAACATTCAGCCCCTGTGTGAGGTAAAGCAAGCAGAGAAAGTGTTACTCCTCTCTGACGTCTGTGAAATATGTAAATACAGAAAACACTCACATCTCAAGGCAGAGAGTTGAAGGTCGATCGTGGGCTGAAGATGTTTTGTGCTGTGGGGACGTATGAACTTGAGTAAATGCTGTGATTTATGCATTGTGCATGAAACTTTTCTTGCACTATTCAGAAAAAACTAATATCAACTGCATTTAAAGAATGCAACTACTTCATTTGCTTTTATGTATTGATTAGATTAAAAATACTATTGTACTTTATAATTGTAGGAAAGGCAGGATGATCACAGATGAGATCTCTTTAACATCTCAGTTATTTCTCTTAGACACTAATGAGATTGAATGAAGAGAACATGGAAACTTTTGCTTAAGTCTACTGTGTCTCATATATTTCTCCTGAGAGAAAGACCCAAAAATCTCATAAATGTCTCCATTAGAGTTAAATAAGAAATCTCAACAATGACTCAAACTGAGCTCAGATTTGCTATCAAAAGTCAAAATAATTCTCCTAAGCAATTTTAGGAGAAACATCTGAGACAAAGTTGATACCAAAAGGAAACACAACTGAGCTCTCCATCAAATTGTAAATATTTGCTCAGTTGTGAATATTCAGAGTGGATTTCTGCCTGTGTCAGTGATTATGGGAAAAATTAATAATTCTCTTCCCTTGCCTTCTGTTGTAAGTGACCTCTGACTCATTTCAAACCTCATTTCTGGCCTCCAGGCATTTAGATGCACAACAGAAAGCTCTGGAACAACTCTGGAAATATACAGGCCGGGTCTACAAGGACTCGGGTTATATACTCATATTTGTGTGGGAGAAAACATTTGACTGCAGCCTTCAACAAGTTTAATCCACGCGTAACAATCTGTCAGAGAGACATGCACATTACCTTTTCAAAGCTGACATCTTGATGTTTAATATATATGTGTGTATGTGTGTGTTCTTGTTTTTCTACCATTGTGGGGACCAAATGTCTCAACAAGGATGGTAAGAGCCACCAGCCAGCGGTCCCCATGAGGAAAATTGATTATTAAACATGCTAAATGTTGCTTTTATTGAAAATGTAAAAATGCAAAAAGGTTTCTGTGAGTGTTAGGTTTAGGTGTAGAGTGAGACTTAGGGGATAGAATATACAATTTGTACGGTATATAAGTCATTATGTGTATGGAAAGTCCCCACAAAGCATATAATATCTGGGTATACACATACATGTATGTATATATGAACATACATACAAATATTTGATTTATTCATTTCTCGTGTTAGTATTTAGTAAAGGAAAACATAACCACCACTGATAGGCGTGTATGACTTCCAGGCTTCCAAAATTTATTGGAGTTAATTGTATCTTCCCAAATTTAATCCTCGAAAGATGAGCTACATTTCCAGGAATCTTTGTAGTCATTAAATATTCATTTGGTTTTGCCCAAAGCTTCTGTGAATTTGTTCTAGATTCTTAGATGTGGCTGAAACCAACGTTATCTGAAAACAGTTTTCTTAAAATGTGCCCTCATGCAATATGTTGCATGTTATATTATTAATTTACTTCTGACATGACCTCAGCCAGAAATTAGCAAAACTGCTAACAACCCTGTCTATAGTAGTGACAACCCACCTAACCATTTTTTAATGTTACTGCAGGAGCATTTTTTTTTAGAACTTTTTGATATCTCAGAGATTGTTGGCCAATGTTCTGGGAACGTTCCCTGTGGAAACTGGGAAGAAGCCAAATTCTCTTTGTTACAGTAATTATTTTATAGTATTTATTTTACCGGAAATGGTTTTGGCAGACTGACCTGTCAGAAAGAAAGTTGATACATTTAAACATAGTTTTTGCAAATGTAGTGTAGAGAATTTAATGAGCTCCCATACAAGGTATCTTCCAAGATTTCTATATCAGTGTCTGATTAGCATTTCATGAGTTTATTGTTATTTGGGTTGCTATGCCAGGCAAAGCTATTTGACTTGCAAGCAAAAGCACTTATCCACCACAAATTGTTTTTTTAGCAACTTTCCTCTTTAGTATGTTAATATAGAGGCATAATATTCTAGTAGAAGCCTAAAGGCTTCTAAGTTGTGGCTAATTTAAAACTTTCAATGCTTCCTCAGCCATCTGTCTGTGATTTTATTCCAGGGTCAATATCATAGGAAGCTGCATGAACGTTTTTTAGTGAAAAGTTAAAATTAGATACAGGATTGAGACGGGATCTTCGTAACACAGCCCTCGGCCCCTCAGGTAATTTGTTGGGGATAGATCCATCTCATTCACATGCTGTTGGTTACGCACAGATGCTGAAATATCAATAGATTTATTTCTATGCCTCCATCATCTCTTGTGGGTGCCGCTGTGTTTGACATTTAAAGGTGCACTAAACAATTTGTTTGTTTGTCAACTGATGCAACAGCGATCTCAACTTTATCCTCACAGCATTCATTGATTAATCATGACGTTACTCTTAATTTTATATGTTCAGCATGTTGCTCAAATATTTACATTTATTTACATGTATGCATTTAGCAGACACTTTCATCCAAAACAACTTACAGTATATATATATTTGATTAGTATGTGTCTTCCCTGGGATCGAACCCACAAACCTTGTGCTGCTAGCACAATTAGATGAGCTTACATGAACAAAATATTCATTTCTTTGAGTATAAACATTTTTTAGAAGAAAAAAAACCTAGTGCTACTACTAAAATAGTTTCACTTAATTTCTTATGGTCTTTATATCTGTTTTTGTCTCACACTGAAGCCAGTTTATATTTTTTCCTCTCTGGAGTCTAATTCAAGACTAGATTTGACCTTTCAGAAGAAAACTTAAAACAAAAAATAAAAACAGTGCTTTTGCTTCTAGGCTTTGGTTAAGTGTTAATGAAACACTGCATCAGGTTTAGCTGTTGTTATGACGCTCAGCGTGTGTTGTGTGTTCAGAGGGCTGCACGCAAGAATTAACACACACTTATTGTGCGGCCTAAATACAGCGCTAAAGGTTAAATATATGCAAGGAACACAGCCAATCAATATTCAGTATGCAAATGAATCTTCTTATCAGTCACAATTCAGTATTTAAATATTATGAGGTCATCTCTGTCAGTAACATTTTAATCGCTGAAAATTCAGTGATTTTCAGAATTCTGTCCTAAATATCTTTAAAAATATGAACAATTTGGATGGAGTCTTATATGTTAAGTAGTTCAGATTTAACAAAGTTTAACATTTTGAGTTTGAGTTTAGAACAAACCTTAACCTGAAAATGAATTTCATATGGATGATGATATTAGAACATAAAGCCGTGATACAGGTCTTGTTTGTGGATTTGTCTTTATGTCACACCATAAGTTGATCAGTTACAGAAAGAGAAATTTTTCAGTTCTGTAGTGTGACATTAAGCACCGCTCTCCTGCTGTGTGTGCATGTATGTGCACACACACACACTCAGATCTGCTCGAGGGCTATTACAACACAACCCTTTCATGTCCACAGTTTCACGCTTTTAAGCATGTGAGTACAGACTACAGCCATTATGGAAAAGCCTGTTGTTGTTTGTCTAATGTTTCAGTTTCAGCCCCTGATATTCTGTCTTTCAGCATCATATTCTCTCACACACACCATCAGATGACACAGAAAGCCCCCCCCACCCCGCTGAAACGTCCTGTCCACAGCAGAGACGTGTCCATCTGCGACTCCATCTGCCTGTTTCCTCTCATTACCTGTGAGGTCTGGAGGAGCGCCGGTCAGCATCAACAGGTCAGCAGCCTCAAACACAGCAAAAAAGATACAACATGCCATCTCATAGGACAGAAAAATCACAGATGAGATCTCCTTAACATCTCAGTTATTTCTCCTAGAGATTAAACAGAGAGCAAATGGAAATGTTTGCTTAAGTCTCAGATATTTCTCCTGAGAAAAGACCCAGAAATCTCACAAATGTTTCCATTAGAATTTCAATGAATCAAACTGAGCTCAGATTTGCTAAATAAAAAGCCAATATTAATGAAGATTTCAATATGAACTCCCATTTCTCATTAAATTGCCCAAATTCAGATTGTTTAGGTATATGATATACATTAACTTTACATCTCTGTACTCAATGTATTTTGACTGTTCTCTCATTTGTATCTGTTTTTATTTCTCCTAGGCAGTTTTAGGAGAAACAACTGAAACAAAGTTGATACTTAAGTGAAACATAACTGTCTCCATCAGATCTCCTGAGCTTTGAAAGAGCAACCTCGGAGCAATAAAATGTTCCTCAGGGTTAAACTGTATATCTGTCATTTTTTTGGTTTACATATTCATAGTTCAAATCTGTTGGCCTGTTGGACAAAAATGATCATTGATTTTTTTATAATAGCTTTGGACGTATTTTGTAAAAATGAAATGATGGCTTTCCTCTTTCAATTTGCCAGAGACTGTTATTTATTGTAGATTGTGTTTGATTTATGCTTGAATTAGAGACATACACGTAAAATAACCTTTTTCTATGCCAACATGAATTGCCTTCAAATTACAGGTCAGCGGTTGTTGATGAGAGCTGTCAACCCACCCATGTACCAGTTTGTACAGTTTAGCCACAGGAACACACACCAACCTAAAACTATTCTTTACTTCCAGCTATAACATTACATACTCGTGTGCTTGAGTTTTCTAAAACCAGCATGATAATGCACACAGTCATCTCTTAGTCAGCAACACAATCTAATCTTGTGTGGACAACAACAGCTCCCTGCTGAAGTCATTTCCTGTTTATTATTCATTCTGACCTTTAACATCTCTGTTTAAGTCAAACTTTTAATGCCGTGAACACGGGTCCAGTAATTCATCTCAGAAGGTTTCTCTTCTGGTTTACAGACAGCTGTGGTTTTGCTGTGCTAAGCTTTTTTATGCCCTCCAGATGCTAAAGATGATTTTCAGCACATACAGAGGCTCAGTCCGACACGTAATCTCACTGCAGCATAACTAAACGCAGTCTGGAGCTTTGTGCAGACAGAGGTAAAGCTGGGAGTGATTTGATAAATTTCCTTTGTGATATATTCCGGTGGAAGTGATCTGGAGCTGCGGGGGGAAAACTGAAAAGCTACGATAAAACCCACTGATAGCAAAGCAGAGAACTTACACACTAGCAAGAGAAACCGGCGCACACACACACACACACGTCTGATAATGAGAGTTTTAGCAGATTTTAATGCTCACAGATGGAATCTGTCGATAGGAGATTAATGGAAACGGGGTTTAAACCCTCCTGCATGTTTTAATGCATCAGGCATGGCCTGCAAAACAGGGAGATGCAGGGCTAAGGCTATGCGACGCGCATGCTTTACTGCATGCCACATAAACCCTCGCGATCACGTCATTGCTCTGTAAGATTAGCACGTGTGTTTGGTAATTTATTCAGACCTGAGAGCCCGGTGTGGCCATTGTTAGTCTCAAGTCATCCCGATTGTTCATCCATGTGACTTTTTTTGTTAATACACTCAATAAACTTAACACAGCTGTCAATGTGGACATTTTTGGCAGGGTCTGCTTTGGGAAATAATTGCCTATTTACAAAACCACTGAAGTGTTGCGGCACAAATAGCGAATAAAACGTGAGTCTGATGAGGTGATGCCAGGCCTGTCAATGGTGCCGCATCCTCCCTCACCACACGTTTCAGGCTGCTGTCACCCCACACGCTCGCCACACCACTGTCCTCTCTCTCTCTCTCTCTCTCTCTCTTTCTCTTTCTCGTCTTCCCGTTTGCCACCACCTTGATTTTAATTTGTGCCTTTGAATTTAAACAGTGAAAAACAAAGTGCAATCAATCCAAAAGTTTACTGAGAGCAGTATTAACCTCCTGAGAGCATGTAGTTGTAGTTTTAATTTCTGTTTGCTATTAATCTGATAAGTTCATTTATTTATTTATAGCTTTTCACAGCAAAACATCTTTAGAGAGACAAGTTTTGGACAAACTAATTGATACATGAAAGTGTAGAAATAAGGAAAAGAAAGATTACAAAACAGTACACAGTATTACTGTGATGAAATTACATTATGAAACAACAGGAAATTGAGTTTTGCAAAAACACCCCAAAATGTACATTAGCATTAGTAACTGGAAAGATAAGTTAATAAGTAAATAAATGAATAGGGTCCTGTAAGTAATAAGACCAGTTATATTGAAAGCAACATTAATGTCTTTTTACTGGGCCTAATGACAACATGCAAATGCATGAGTTTACAGACAAAATCTTTATACCCACACTTATCATGCAACATTATTAACAAAGATGCACATGCATATTGCAAAGTTGCATTGCAAATCTGTAGAAAATCTGAGGTTGCGTGATGCTTTTGGAAGACTTAAAATTGGACGCATGCTCTCAGCTTGAATCGCAGGAAATGCGGCCAAACGTACCACATCCACCTACTATAACTGCAGGCCGCTCGCTGATGACTTTACTCGTGTTGAGTGATTAATCCAAATCTCTGTTCATTTGCTCTCGTGAAATATCTGCCACAGCCTCCCTAATGCAATATTACAGCTTTCATCTGCCTATTTGTTTCTGCTCATCTGCAATTTCTCTGTTATTTATACAGGGAAAATTGTTTCTAAAAGTCTGTTGGAGTCTAGAGCTTTTCACGGTGTCAGAAGCCCCTAATTTTTCATTCTCTAGCAGTTAATGGTTCATTAATAGTTGATGATGTAGCTCTGATAACTGCTGTAGGAAGCACTCACAGAGATCTGTGGGGTTCGATGCTTGAGTAGATATCTTTGATAGTAATCCAGTAGCTCTGTACTAAAACCAGCCATGTCTGTCCTGTAATTCCGGCTTTATTATCTCTTCTCTACCTGTATATCTCTCCATCTCTTCCTAAGCCTCTCTCTTTTCCTGCCAGATAAACATAACCACATGACAGATGGATATGTTCACAATTTGGCTGTTTTTCTAACCCTCCTACCTGAGGCAGAAAGGCAAAACCATTATGATATTCTCAGGTGGCAGGGCAACTGTCACTTGCTTTAGTCCTTTTGCTGTCACCCATTTCAGTAAATAAATGAGAGCTGTACTGTATTAAAAAATAAAAACACAATGTATCCGTTGATCTGCCTCAACTCTGATAAATAGAATCAAAATGGTTTCTTTGCATTATGGTATAGAGTGCGAACATTTTCTTATCTTGTACGTAGTGTATTTAGTCTCTGTGATTTGATTACCCAAGAGAATTAAAGCCGTTTATGCCTTGTTAATACTAGATGTAAGCAGGGCCTTAGATTCAACTATCTGCATTGTTTATATAGGGATTAAACGGCTGATTGGTATCTTGCATAGTCCAACAGGGCTAGCTGTCAAAAATGTTCTCACAGCTAAGCAATGTAGCTCAGTAACTATATAGTTTTGAGTCAAAACTGAACACTTAACAATACTTTCAAATTAAATTTTCACCAAACAATGTTTCACCAAAGTCAGCGACTGGCCAGCAAACTGCATCTTTTTTCTTGGACATTAATATTCGCATTAATATTCATTAATATTGTTCAATAGCTTTCTTTTGTGTATTCAAGACTTTAATGTATGTGTTTATATAGAAATTACCTTCCACAAATAAAACTACCCTGAGAAAAATTCACTGGAGTTAGAAGTGTGACAACTAGCCCCGGTCACGACTATACTGGTTCTATGACAAAATGACTCATACTGTAATATAAGATTTTCACCATATGCATTAAGTTCCCTATATATAGCCCTATATATTTCAGAACCAAAGACCCTAAATAAAAAACAATACATTCATGAAATATGAATATCTAATTACAGCAACAGAGCAACGAGTTTACAGTCATTTGTTTTGTGTGCTAAATCACGTTTACTTCATATTCCGTTTCAGAAATGATATTAATGCGGCTGAGATACCTTTCTTACCCGTGACCTCTGTGGCTCGTCTGTTTCACGAGATGAAATATACAGATAAATCTACTGTCAGGCAGATGATATGATGGGTTTTATTTTAGTCCATTCTGAGGTTTATATTTATGGCTGTTCAGAATAAAATAACCTTGCAGGAAATGTTACGTATCGGAAGGTTAAAGAAGTGGATCAAAGCGAAATTGTAAGTAATTGCCAATTATGGCGTCAAGATCTGATGTCTAGACTGCGGAGGAGCGGGTGCGAGGCAGAAGCTGCAGCCTGCATCTGTAATACCAGTTCTGATAAGAAAGCGGGTGTGAAAAAACCTTTGAGGTGGATAGACAGACAGATTGTATCTGCCTTCCAAGTTTTGGAGACCGTTAGGTGATTATTCTCAACGCACTTAAACCACTCGTATTTCTTACCAAACTTATATTCTTCAATTTTTAAGTGAACAATGTTGATCAAACGCTTTTGTAAATTCAAATGTAAAAAATAATGCTTGAGGTATGAATATATTGCAGTGTTTATTGTAAAAGATT
>JAZGTK010017334.1:0-12319 GCA_036877625.1 Ambastaia sidthimunki
GAATCGAACCCACAACATTTAATCTGTTATTGTAATGATCTATCAACTGAGTTACAGGAACAAAAATAAAATATGAGAAAGTAGCCCATATCTGAATTATAGTCTGTCTCTGTGAGTGAGTGAGTGAGTGAGTGAGTGTGCATTTGTCTATATTTCAGTTTGAAATCTATTTGTGGGAGAGTGATTCCTATGCATTTAAAATGAGTTTTATTTATGTGAGTTTTAGAAAAGAGGCAAACACACAATATATGGCCTCATAGAAAAGAATTATAGACGCTGAGGGGGAAGTGTGTGTGTGTGTGTGTGTGTGTGTGTGTGTGAGAAAAGCAGAAACGCTAACTGCAAGTCCATTATTGCTTGTTGTGTCTGATGCATGTGTGCATGTATGTAAATGTGTAGTTGTGTATCTGTATGCAAAGTATGAAGATGATACACATTTATTTGTACAATAACTAATATATATATATATATATATATATATATTACCATCCCATACAACACACAAGCACCACATGAAGTATTCTGGCTGTGCTAAAGAGAGATTACAGACTACCCAGCCAACAGGTAACGTTCTCCGAACATTGACTAATTTTCTTTAAATGTTCTCTCAACATTATCAAAAAGGTTTGTGCAGTAGCCAACATGCATTTAGGTGGAACACTTCACATCCCCAGAGAACTGCAATAACAAATACATCAGCCATCTTGGCTCCATTTTCCCTAAATTACACCCAATATGTGGCCATTCCGAACTCCATTCCGGCTCTGTTTCCTGATAGCATCAGAGCTAGCATGAATGCTAATCCTGTTGCTCTGTGAAGTGTGAAACGTGACTGACGCTGACTGACTCCTCAAACCCGCTTGATCTGGGATGACAGAGGCCACGTGGCGTTCATCACCGTTTTCTGCCTCTCGTAGCCTAACAAGTGCACATCTCCTCACACCTGCATTCTGAACACTAACACTACTCAGAGAAATGAGTCAGAGCCGACACAGCGGACAGAAATACCTCAGAGTGCAAGCGAAACTGAGGCCGCCTCGAGGAGCTCATTGAGACTTGCTATGCCTCTCGACGCGGCCGCTTAATAATCGGTGATATTGAATTAATCACCAGAAACACTTAAAACAGGACAGAAGAGGCTGAGGTAATGATGGAACACACTGATGGCTCTTTTATGACAGAATGGCTCTGAATTACTGTGTGAGGTGGATGAATCTTTTGAGGTTTCAGCTAAAATTGCTCCCTGTAGACTGTTCAGCACAGATCCATAGAAATACAGGATCTTCAAAAATAAAGGGTTTAACTGCATGATAACATTTGGGATGCCGCATTGATCCACTAGGACAGGGCTATTCAACTCTTTAGCTAACCGTTTTAGGTTGTTAGAACATTTCTCTAACGATTCCATTAAGTAACAAAATCAACAGAAATGTTATTTTGAAAGTTCAAGGAACAATCAAAATGTCTGTTTTTTTAGATGTTGTATTAACGTTATCGCTCACTTGGTTATGTGAATGCTATTCAAACATTATTTTTATTTTCTAACTTTTTAAAACGTTCCACTTACTACTTAAGATGTATGACTAAAAAAAACCTTCTACCAATGTTACTGCAAGAACATTTGTGAACATTTGAGAAAACACTGGCCAACATCTGCAGGACAGTGGCCCTCAAGAACCGCAGATGAATCGCCCTACAGTAGGATAACCTTGAGAACAACTGAGAACAACACAGGATGGTTTCATTTTTTCTGTTAACTCATAATACCTAAAACCTAATTTACAAGACTTGAAAAACCTGCAACAAGCCAAGAACATCTGCAATCTTACAACCATGTAGCCAACTCACAGAGAACCCTCTACAACGACAAAGAGTCTCGCCATTGCTAAACCCAAGGTACTACAAAGAAGGTTTCTAAGTGGTTTTGTGAGCGACCACATAAAATGTTACTGCCTGATAAATATCACCTAGAAAGATGTCCTGAAAAAACTTAAACAACCTTTCTCTGAGACAGTCTTGGACTGTAATCAGCAAGGAAAAGTCAGGCTGGTGGCACTTGTCTTTAAACACAAGTGAAGCTCTCCAGACGTCATCTGTGGCATGCAAAGCAAAAAGTTAAACCTTAGCTAAAAACAATTGCACATGTACATGAGACACACTTGCAAAGTAATTGTACATCTGACACCCTTTAGTCTCCCATCGTAAATGCAAAACTGTAAAAATAATTTTATGAGTCAAATTCATTGCCTGTCACAGATGCTGTTGCTGGACCATAACTTGTATTTATCACAGAAACTGCCTTTTTATAAACAAATAAACAAATACATTTAATGTATAAAAGTGAGAAAGAAACAGACAGTGAAGGCTTTAATAAATCAATTTCTTCATTGTTCATTCTCTTGCTGTCTCTCACCTATGGCCAAGAGCCGCCCAGTGGGGCTTACCCAGCATGCATTGCGTGTTCCGATTCGATATGAACTGTCTCTCTGTGCATTAAACCACCTCTCTCATTACCGCTTCTCTTGACTCGCCACACCCGACCCCGTCCCACTGCCCACGTCCCGCCCAGAGGGGATATCAGACCTCTGGAATGGATGTTAAAAAAAGCCCGGAGATGTTGGGAAGTGGCCGAGCCGTCCATCTGTAGACTGAGAAGGCATTGTCTCTTTCTATTCTCCTCTAGAGACCATCTCTATCTCTCTCCCTCTTTATTTCACTCAATCTTTCTTTAATCTGAATCAGGGTTGGGCAATATGACTGTATAAATATTGTACCACATTAAAACAACCAGAGAGCTACATGTATACCATCTATAAAAGTTCCACAGCAATACAGAAAACTATATTGTACTCTGTAAACTGCGTGTGGTCATGTGTCACAGGTCTCTACAGATTTAAACACAGCTCATCCAATCATATTTTAAATGCATCACTGCACTGAAAACAACGCATTTCAGCTGCAACCCGTTAAAAATAAAATTAGTTACTGAGAAAGTATGTGACAGATCTGTGTCCAGCGCATACAATACGATCTCTAAGCTAACCCTGATTCAAACGGTAAGTTTATAAACATGATTTATTATCAGAGTGGCTGGGTCCGATTTCGTGAGAAATGTCCGTCTGTAAAAAGCAAGAAGATCCGGCTACTATATCACATGTCTGTGTGCTGTAGATGGTGCAGCATTTGTAGCTTGTTCCTACAGCAGTTGTTAAAATATAAACTTGTCATCTACATTTGAACATAACTCTGTCAGTAACCTGCAATTTCATGTTTCAAACAGAGATGGCAGTAGAGCGACAAAAGTTACAGATTGCATCTTTAGGTTGAATTTCCCATGTAAATAAGAAAACTACATGTTGATATTGTATAAAAACAAATGACCCAAATTGTGATATTAGACCATATAATTGTGATATCAAGCAGTATATATTTCATATCAATGAAACACACACTAGGTATTGTGCGTTTTTCTATTAGACGAAAAGGTCTCTCTCTCTCTCTCTTCATTATGCAGTCAAGTTGGGTGGGGGGGTGATGACCTTGTTCATTCTCCATCTCTGCTTCTTTAGCTGTCCCTCCATCACTCTCTCTCTCACTGACACTTCCTCTCTCTCTTTCATTGGTGGATGCTGTCAGCTTCTCTAAGGCAGTTATGGAGTGGAGGAGAGCACATTCATGTGTGGGTTTATATTCTGACCTGTCTCTCTGACATGACGTAGATGAAGCTGTTGTCCAGGGAGAAGGCCATGTCTCTGAGGATGGGGCTTCCATCTTTGATCACCGGTAGAGTTTCATACTGGACACCACCATGAGGAGGACCATCAACCCGGATCTGTGAGAGAGAGAGAGAGAGAGAGAGAGAGAGGGAGAGAAAGAAAGCAAGAAAGAAAGGTCAAGATAATTAGTGGAAATTTGCCACTTCACATTATAACAATTCCCAACAAATTCCCTAAAAATGGGTTTTGTAGACAAATACAAATTGTGCTTACATAATTTATTTGTAAACACTCAAAAACCCATTAAATATGTGAGTTGGATCGGATATTAAAGGAAATGCAGCCAAAAAGCAAAACTCCTTCAGCACAGTTTAAAAAAACATCCCAGGTGGAAACTTAATGAAGCTGGTTGAAAAAATGCCCAGAATTACAAGCCAAAAAAAGGTGAGACTACGTATTAAACAGCTTAAACACAAAATACATTTAACAAAAATTATTGGCAAATTATTGACTTTTGTCCTATTTTCTTATCCAAGAAAGGAATCTTTACATATCACTAAACAAATCAGTGATTAAAAGGCTTTTGATCAGGATAAACATCATATGAAATATTAATTCACAGCACAGATTTTATTTGCATCAGTCTCCACCCACCACTTCTAATCGCTCCCCAACGGCCAATTAAAAGACTTGGACACATTGTGTCTGTCCTGCATGGGGTGTGAATGTCTGACCAGGGTCAAAATCGGGTCACATGTCTGTCTGGTAGGACATCACAATAGAGCAGATGAGGAGGGAGAGGACCATCCAAACATTGGGGGGTGGGGGGTGGGGGGTGGGGGGGGTGTGTGTGTAGAAGGGACAGAGCAAACATCATTCAACTCAACCAACTAAAGTTCAAAGGCAAAAACATGGAGTTCTTAGCTAGCCTTTCATTAACCATCAAACTTAGATGTTTCTTCTAAAATTAATTCGGTCTTGTAAAATTTGGATGAGAGATGTTCGAGTTCATTTGGAAATCCCTGACTTTGATTTTTACTTTGGCAAATCTTTACCGTTTGAGACTTTATTAAGATCACTTCTGAAACTGACACATGTAAGACTACTGGATCTTCTCTGGAGACACATCTGAGAATCAAGAGACCCAAAATCCCCATTTGCTCTCCGTTCAATCTGCTTGCTGTCTCAAAGAAATAACAGAGATGTTAATGAGATCTTATTTGTGAGTTTTGTTTTTGGAAAGGCAGAGCAGAATATAAACGAGTAAATTCTGTTATATCTGTAAATATGCACAATGGCAACAAAAGCAATTTAACTAGAAATAGCATGTCTTTGATTTGACATATTTGATACACATCAAGTTTTCGGGAACCTTCTAAATGTGGTGACAATCACAATAACTGTCAGATTCATGCAACGCTTTTATACAAAACATGAACAAGTTTTTCTTTTCAGTTTCTTGCTCGACTTGATTCTGGCCCTGAACACCAGTGGGAAAAAAACTCAAAAGCTTCATGTTCATGTTAAACTAAAGGCTTGTTCAACCATCAGTCCACTCCAACAAATGTAAAAAACATCTGTTAGCTTCAGACTCCAATTCCACTAAACTGTTATTTACAGCAGACTGTCGTAACTGTAAATGTGTTCATACATAAAACATGCCAGCCAGTCAACACGGCCTGTCTTCTCGTGCTCGGCTGAGCGTGACCCTGAAACGACCCAGCGTGCACCTTGGGGATCTCATGTGACGAAGAGCTGTGTGTTCACTACTCCACGGAGGGCAGGAAGTGGGCCTGGAGTTCTGGAATCCAAAGGGATTTAGGCAGGGATAGTGTTGTACAGAGAATATGGAATTATTGTAAAAGTGATGCAGATGTGTGTGTTTTAACAAACAACAAAACTGTGTGTTTCAACACACACACACATATTGAGATACGAATGCAAAACTAGCAGTTGGGTAGAGACCAAAAAGGTCTGTTCTGTAGTTTTACCATTAGTGTCCCAGCTCACATGGGACGTTCTCAGAATGTTGACTTACGTTCTCCAAAACCTCTCTTAAGTTATCAAAAATGTTCTTGCAGTAATGTCTTTTTTTAACGTATAGAAATGTACTGTTTAAGTATAATGTTTTTAATGTTACTTAATGGAAACATTCTTACAACCTAATATTGTTAGCCGGATTGTTTATTTTCTCCTTCTCTCTTGCCCTGGATTCGGTCTCATTCTCTCATTATTGTTTTCTAAGACTTGCTTGTCTTTTCATTCTTCTACAACATTTGCTCATTACTTTTTCACGATTGGCTCTCGTCCTGTACGTACATTGTGACTGGCTGTTGTCCCTTTGGCTGCTGTGATAGTGCAGCTGTCTTTCTCGTTGGGATATTCACAGACAGCAAAGCAATGAGAAACTCTCTCCCACGCAAAGACACACACATCACACGCTCTCAATCACATAATGTAGGTGTGCTCGCTCTTCCACCCATATGTGCAACAGTGTGTGTGTGTGTGTGTGTTTGACACATGGCCGAGTGTGTCCCATGATGCTCTCAGTATACGAGATTTCACCTTGAAAGGGTTCTCATGCATGTACAGAGCGAACCATACTGTACCAATTTCTGATGTTACACCACCGAGCTTTGAAGAACCCTGTAAGAACACGCAAGAACATGAAATACGCCATCTTTGCTCAGCTCTACACGCAGTTTCTTTCTGAGCCAATCACCTTAGCCGATTGTGTCACGTGATCACTAGGGAGCTGCGAGAAAATGATTGAGAAAATGATTCTCTGCGAGAACACTGATTGGCTGATGGCTACCCAAGAATATATGCTGAAAGTAAACAGACAATAAAAGTCGGTTTATGTCATTCTATGTCTCAAACTCTTTTTTACACATTAATTTCTCTACTGGTTTGACCCATATACAGTCTTTTTGTTTGTTTGTTTGTATGAGGGGCTACTGAGACCTCCGCTCCCTTCCAGCGACATGCTAATGCCAGAAGGACGCTTTTGATGTGGAAGGCAACATGCTAAACAAGCGCTTTGAAAAACCAGACTCACATTCAAATGCTCTTCCTGGTTAACATGTTAACATGATTTAGAGCTAAAAATGAACAAACATCAGTTTTTGAGCAAGTCTGATTTTGCTATATCGTATGATCGGGTGCTGTAGATGATGCAGCGTTTGTAACTTAAATTTAAACGTGTCATTCACATTAAGAAAATAAAGTCACCTGCAATTTCATGTTTCAAACAGTGATGGCGGTAAAGAGGCAAAAGTTCTGGATTGCAGCTTTAACTAACTTCTCTTAAACTAGTAATGTACTGAAAGCAAATAAAAAGATTGGAAGCACATATACACACACATATGCACAGCCATACAGTAGGTACAGTAGCTACTGTACAGACACAGGAAGTGATGATGTCATTTCCTCAGCCCATACTGGCATGTTAATGGAACTCTTAGTTATCACTGACAACCCCCACTAAATGCTCTCTGAGTCAATTTCAATCAGAGCCATACTAAGATCTGCCCTGAGACATCCATTATCCTGTTTGTGTTTTTACAGACCGTCTCAGCCCTGACATTATATATTACTGTGCTTTAATGTTTATCCTTCCCCAATGCAGTATTTAGACTGTTCAGTCTTGTATTAAATTTATCATGAGAAAGTAAAAAGGTCAATTAATGACAACACAAAGCTCCATCTGAAACGCAAACCTGTTTATGGACATTTAAAAATAGTATTTACACTCTCAGATATATTTTTTTTAGCTCCATTTTAACAGAAGCGATTAAAGCAGAAGGAGAAAAAAAATTAGGATATATATCCCATATGTGTGTTTCTTTTCCTGCCTGTTAAAAGGCTTTGAAAAGCACAAGACCACAAGAAGATGGTTTTCAGGTCATCATGGGACGCGTACACAATGGATGTCCTTGTTTAAATATGTGCGCATGGGAACGAATGAGGGGCAGAGACAGAACTCAGACTGACAGGGTAATCTGTCCTGTGGCCTATCTGTGATCTACAGTAATCCATTTTAAATGTGGAGACCAGTGCAGAAAGAGAGAGAGAGAGAGAGAGAGAGAGAGACTGCTCGTCCACCTGCACACGCTAAATGAAATTACACCAAAAGGGATTCATCGGAATTGACTGCTCTCACAGGTCAAAGGTCATGGCTTGTCCAGTAAGAAATGGGCTACACAAAAGGAAAGGGTTAACCGTCCAAATAAGGCCAACCTGACCTTCAACTTCAAAGCCTACTGACTAACTCAACACCATCTGAATTAGATTAATCTACGTTTAGCAATACTTCTCAGTATTGAACAAAAGTTTAATAAATTTGAAGATACCTAATGTGTCAACATGACTATGATCAGAAGTCCCACCATGTCACTTCCCATCTAACAATTTTAGGTTGTAAAGACGTTTCAGTAACATTTCCATAAAGTAACAAAAATGTTATTTTGAAAGTTCTATGAATGTTCAAAACGAAATTTGAAAAACATAAGCCAATGTTGTGAGAACGTTCCCTGTCAGCTGGGTTCCTGTTTTGCTTTTAGGTTTGCTCATCCGATTCAGTGCAGGAATCTGGAAGCTTGTGACTCTTTAACCGTCTCAGAGATGGTTTCAGTAATACAAAGATTAACTTCATATAAATGACACCTTGCTGAAGAACCATTTATTATAAAGTGTATTATATTACAATTAAATATCAATTAAAGGTCTCGTATGCATTCTCAGAGGCCTCAGAGCCTCCCTGTCTGAGAACAATAACCACGAGGAACTCTCAAAACGTTTGGTGGTTATTTCTCTTCCAGTATAAGAATTTACAGGAATTGTAGGTCTCTTGGACACAGAATTATTACTCTCTCTCCACCCCCCCTCCCAGCCCTCTTTCAGAGAGATTTTTCTCAGCCCAAGTCCATCTGGATAACACATCTAATCCATCACCTGTGTCAGTCTGAGAAATACTGGTGTCAGCAAACCCTCTCTCTCTCTCTCTCTCTTTCCCTCCATCTCCATCTCTCCCTCTCTCTGATGGTTTCTATCAGTGGAAAACAGACTCTTTTGTTCTTGCCGCTGTAGTACAACACTATCTCCCATAATACATGTGTTACAGACTGACTGCTTGTGCCGTGTGTCACTTTCCATTCTGACACACTTGAGCACTAAAGCAGATCTCAAGCTCTGAAGAGCAGAGCGGTGAAAGTGGACACTTCTGTTCTGACTATACTGCTAGACTTTCTGCCAAATCCGCTAATAGCAAGTACATTTATTAATGTTGGGATGTTGGCAATGATAGGATGTTGTACTTGCCTGTCAAACTATGTATTTGCATGGCGTTCATGTGTTTTGGAGGGGGTGTGGCTTTGACAATCGCTCTGAAGAGAGGGCGGGATCTTATGCCTTCAAAGCTAGCTTGCTATTGCTAGCCTCTCTAGCCTCTGCGTAGCGTACCTTTAAGTAAAACTAACTACAAAGATCACTGGAAAACTGGTTTCATTAGCACTTTACATAAAGTCCATGTGATGTTCATTATGTTAAAACTATAAATATATGCACTCATGTAATATTCACAAACATACTGTACAAGAAACATTATTAAAGGTATAGATACTTTGAAGCAAGTCAACATCTAATCATGCTGTCTTATTAACACTAGCATTCTGTACATCCTGTGTTTCTTTCTTTAATGAGTTTTACTGTTATTAACAAAGATAGTTTTCTGAGTTTCTCCTGAACTTCTAACATACAGTTTTAGTTAAACAGACCTCAAAAAAGCACAAAAAGCACAGGGATATAATATTCAAGGGGATGGCACCTTTAAATATGATGTGATTGGTCATTTGCTTTTGTGTGACATCTTGCAAAAATAACCTACAATAATTTAAAACTACCAGTAAATATCTAACAAGCTGAAAGGAAACTAGATCATTTTGAAAGTCACTTCACAGAGAAAAATCTACAAAATCCGAGAACAACATAAATACACTAAAGTATCAAACACCACAGCGTCCCAAAACCAAGACAAGCATGTCAGCCCAGCTGAGGAAAATTCTCCCGCTGGTGGAGACCCACGGTCATATCAGCTCCAAGCACAGAACCAGGGCAGTTTTAATTAGATTGTCTGGCATTTAGATGAAACAAATGCTTTCCCTCATGTGGAACCTTTAAATACTTCTCCAGTCCTAGACATCACAAAAAAAGTTCTCAAAAGTTCACTGACAAACTTTGGAACTTCATCAAGGTTTGAAACCTAGACAAAAACAAAAGTCAATTTTTCATGCTGGTTACAAGACCAGAGCTGGATATAGAATGATCTAAACTCTCCATTTCTGGCTGTATGGTCCCATAAAGAACCTTTAACATCTGTAGAACAATTTTTGTATTGCAAAGGGTTCTTTATAATAAGGTGTTTAGACTATAAATAAAGAAATGGTTTGTTTAAGAACCTTTGGCTGAAAGGTTCTTTGGGAAACCAAAAATGGTTCTTTTATGGCATCTCTGTGAAGAACTTTTATTTTAAGAGTGGACAGTGAACCAAAATGAGCCAGATATTTTTAGAAAAGTCCTGAAATGACAGAACCACCTCCAAACCGATGGACCACGTCCAAGTGCACTTGAAAAAGAGTTAGAGGTAAAGCTAATGCTGAACCAGTGGTTAGATGGTGTTTTCATGAACCTAATTGGCCTGAACATCAAGATTTATAATGTAGTTAAATTCCCCACTGAGGTTTCTCTCTCACTGTGTGTTGAGCTGTAAAGACAGGGACACTGAAGTTCAGACTCAGCTAACAGGGAATGTTCTCAGAATGTTGGCTAATGTTCTTTAAAAGTCCTCTCTTAGCTATCAAAACATTCTTGCAGTGATGTTAAACATCTCATCAAAAGCATTTTTTTTAAGTAGTTAGTGGAACATTTAAAAAACGGTACAGACTTAATGTTTAAATAACTTTCTTTTAACCAAGCAAAATCTAAAAAACAGACATTTTGAACATTGCTAGAACTTTCAAAATAACATTTTTAACATTTTTGTTGCTTAATTTAAAATTGTTAGCTGGAGAAGCTCTACTGGAATAACAAAAAATCTTACTGAGAGCTAAAATTAAACAAATAATGTTTAGATTTCTTGTTCCAGTGTATACTATTGATATTATTTGTGTCCTTGGTAGCTTTACTCAAATGTACCTGACCTTTGTAGGACCTTTGTGGGACCTTGAAGTACTTCATTCAGCAGTTCAGATGTCCCATTAATTCTGAGCAGAGCAGAAAATCACAAACACAGGAATGATACAGCTCCTCTCATTTCGCATGAGCCATTAAAAGAGCATCACAGGGATGTAAAAACACATGTTAAACTGAACCTCACCCTGCAAAACAAATTAGTCTGCACCATTAAAAACCAAAAAGCTATTTAAGACTCAACATCGATTGTGAACATAATTCTGGCAAAGCCAGAGAGACAACAAATAACAAATACTGAAAAGTTTGCCATTCAGTAACATCCTCAGAGTATTATTTTAGTTATACACCATTTTGTTTGCTGTGGATTTTAAATGCAAATTGCTGAAAAATAATTACAATAAGAAAAATAACTTTTCTGAAGTTGCATATTGCAAGTAAAAAAATAACGTTCAGCTATATTTGTGTTCGGTTTATTGCGCACTAAATATAACTTTTACCACTAGGCTAACACATCTTACTTACACTTGGATAAAAAAACAAAAACTCCAACAATGTTTTATAATGCTTAAAGTACCACAAGATCTTATATTGTTCCTGGTGGCTCATTGCCATAAAGGTGCATAATGCCACTGTCACCAATCAAAAATAAGAGTCAAACGCCAAGATCAGAACCTGCCGTAACTGTTTAAAACAGGAGAGAGTCACGACACGAGGGGTTTTCTGGGGTAAGTACTGATTTAGCAAAACTAAACAACCCCAAGCAAAACAACTCAGGACAACTGCAGTGAACTTAGTGTCACTAAACACATAATTATAAAGGTTTCTTTAAAAGGGAAAGTCGTAGACACTCATGAGCACAATGTCTCTCTGTCTTTCTTTCTCCACTTAAGTGCTTAAAGTGGAAGATGGAGTGAATGAAATCTACAGTTACTGAGTAGAAAGAAAAACAGCAGGACCAGTTTGAATTTCTGACCTGGAGAACAATCGTATTGTGTTGCAATAGCTGTAATTTGATGTAAAGAGAACAAAGGCTACAGTGAAGAGTGAAGTGGATGCTCATTTAAAAAAATAAATATATGAATAAACGGACACGTCAACTGAGACTGACACTGGCATTCGTCCAAATCGACCAATCAGAGTAAACATCAGTCATAACAGGGTGTTTTTTTTAATTCAGACGACCTCCTGGTTTCCCGACTGGAAAACTGTCACAGCCACCATTTCCATCAGCGGTGCATTTTTGACATGTCAAACATTTTTAAATTTAAATGTCAAACTTATTTGTTTTCCAGCTAAGGCTTGTTTCATTTCAACTCCATCGTATTTTGAATAATTTGACTAAATTACAGCTTGACTCTGAAATGACTCAAGTGATATTTGTTCAGACGATTTGCCTTGATTTTTCTGACACCTGA
>JAZGTK010017335.1:0-12318 GCA_036877625.1 Ambastaia sidthimunki
CAACCCTTCATAACAACCTCCAGCCTTCTTCAGTGTGTTTCCACATGCAACATAATAAAGTGACATGTATTTGTCAGTTATGGTTACCCATAACCAAAATGTGACTCGGGGGCAATCGGGCGTTAGGTGCCTTGCTCAAGGGCACTTCAGCTGCTACCTGCCGGCGCTGGGATCAAACCAGCAACCTACTGATTACAAGCCCGACTTACTAACCAGTAGGCCACAACTGCCCCAAGAGGCCAGACTTTTGGTACTGTTTACCTCTGTGTACCATTTAAACTGGCTGGAGAACAACTAGGTTACCGAGTGTTTACAAACTGTATTTTTACAAGATAACCCTACAGTTGCGACCCAACACTGCAGTAATACAAAAAGCAAACACTTTATGCAAATATATGTCGTGTTTCATTGTTATCATGTAAATGGATCCTGTAGTTTGTAGTTGCCTAAAGTAAACTTATTGTAGATACAGTGAGTGTGGATAAATTACATTATATATAAGTACTGTACACTAACTAAATGTAATAAACAGTCCCATATTCCTGTCTGTTCTGTTTTATTGTGCTTTTGCACTGCGACTAAATGAGTACATGAGTAAAAGTATGATTACAATGTCCTTTAACATATATTTGCATTTCCTGGAGGAAAATCAGCACTTGGGGGAGGCAAAAGAATATTTTAAAACTTTTTTCCAAATTCCTTAGGTATAAAGTTTACCAAAACCAAAGACAGACAGCTTATCAAGGGCAGACATTATCTTTTAGAAAGTCTAAGTAGAAAATCTTAAGAATTTCAATACAATGTTGGCTTGCAAACACAGTACATATATTAATATAATAATACTGATTTGAGTTGGTATGTTTTAATTTCACAGAGTACATACAGAAAATCGCTTGCTGCAGAAAACTGCCTTTCTTCTTTTTAAATTCAATTAAACACTTAAAACCGGTCACATACATCAGCCCACACGACTCCGATGAGCAGAAAACTGCAACACTGCTTCCATAAATCACCTCCGTCGCACAAAAAATCTTTATTTAGCATTTCAGACTTTGTCGCGAAGCATTTTTCATAGGTTTTCATCAGTCTCATTCTCCATTCTCCACCTGTCCATGGCAACATCTGGCAGCCAGAACATTCTGTTGCTGCAGGAAATGTAAAAATCTGTTCCTGGTGCCCTTCCGTGTGGCACATTAACCTTACCTCAAATCTCACCGCCCACATCAGTCACGCCGAACAGAAACGTGCCGTTCATGTAGCGTGAATACGGGCGTTTTAAAGCTTGTTAGCAGACTAGCCTGTGAGAAAGAGAGGTAAAATGAAATGTAAATTGCGACTCGAGGCTCATACTAAAGACAAATTCCAGACTATTTACTGGTTCCACAACTTCCTTCATCTGACAGTTTACTTCTAAAGCAGTTACCTACAAAGCCAAGGTGATTTTTCATGTCAGGATGATCAAAGAGAGGCATAATTGCTTGTTACTACGCTACATAAACACAAGCCAAACTCATTTAAATGTCAAAACTTTGTTTCCTAAATCTTAGACTTGCCTTTCCTCATATTTCCCAGATCCTCAGAGTTAATTCCGGAGATGATCAACTGCCCATTTTACAAGCACTAACAAGACACAGATCAGTTATACTCTGTTTGCTTGCATGGTAAACATTCATTTTTTTGAGGGATTAATCCAACAGAGAGTGCTGGCTCCCAAAAAGCATATTTCAGGCTCACCAGAGAAGGCTGAAGTAATTAAGTGAGGAAGTTTCCCCAGGGAAGCCATGGGGCTTTCATTAGCCTTTCTGATTCATTGTCCAAGCACAATATCAAACGGAAGAAAGGGAAGAGAGGAACAGAACGCTGCCTTTCATTCAGAGACGGGCTGGCCGTGATTGAGCTGGAACGAGTGTGTAAATCCAAGAGCTGCATCTGACCTCCGGCTACCTCGCCCGCTTTATTCCAGCTTCCGGAACACTCCACAAGCTGTCAACACCCATGTCCATGTCAATCAACACTGCTGCCGTATCCCCATTTCTCCTCAGTTTCCCGATAAAGAGAAAAACTGGTGCTGGAATTGACTCTGGCAAGAGACTGTGCAAAAGAACATCAAACTGTCGGAACAACACAAGGTGATTCACTGTTCAGGACAACTAAACAGTGATAATCGACAAATTCACTAACTAGGTAGACCAGGGAGCGTTTACTGATGTATTTACCAATGATTGAGCTTTCATTGCATTCAATGACATCACAACTTTCATTAGATTCATTACATTTCCACTAGACTTCATTAGATTTATTAATTAGATTTCATGGTCACTTTACTTCATATAGCCTTAATGTCTGTTAAGCTATAAACAGATCTTCAAATGAATTTGAAAAATACGAAAATAATATGACATTTATAAGTTGCTATGTCACAAAACACTATTTTATCAGAATAAATGGTTACCTCTGAATCGGTCAGTGAATGCAAAATGGCATCATGGATACGATATCTTTTAGCAAGAGGGTTACTACTGAATTTAACCAGTCAAACTCTAATTCCTCACAATGAAGACAGCATTGAAAGTACCTGGATGCAGAAGTAAACCACAGGCTTTTTCAAATGTTTTTTGCTTACAAATCCAAATAAAACTTATCACACTTGAATATTGCTGTGCTGAATTGAGTTTGGTATCGTCTTCTGAAATCTTGCTGATGTGAAAACACTAGGCAGCATTAACACCTTATTTCTCAATGCTTGACAGAAAGCACCTGATTTTAAGGCAGGATCTGTATTTACTTTACGCAGCAGTCTGTTGAAGTAAAAAATGACAGAACAAAGCAGTGTGGGAAGGGAACAAAAGCAAGACGGTGTATTTCTTCGTCTAAATTTGCTGCTCAATGGACCGTGGAATACTTCAAATAAAACATGCAATTTAGAACCCACATCACCAGAATAATGGTGTCGCACCTTCTGCTGGTTGTACGCTGGCAGCACTGTGAGGTCTGAGGCGTGAGGTATGATAATATGCCGTGTGTAAAATCAACGCAGCCGTTCCGTCAACAAACCGAAATTGCATTTTGATTTGTGAGCTCCCTCAAATGCTGCTTGTATTCCCTTTGCATGTATTTGTACAGTCATTTGAAAGGCATTTTTAACAACCAGCGCACAAATCATTTCTTCAATTACAACTCTTTACGATCTATAAATGTGGAGCTCTTTGGCCATTTTGACAGCCTAAATTTTCCATTTGGTATTGTGTAGTATAATTTTTGAGGTAATAAGTTGTCATTTCTTGGAGAAATGGTGCAAAAATGGGAGTACTAGCATATGCATAAATAAGAGGATAAATATTAAGTCTTCTATAAAGCTTTCCAGTGCAAACTGTCTAACAGATAAAGCACAGCACGCTGTCAGAATGCAAATTAAACACTAACATAGACAGCTAAACTAAATTAAATAAAATATGAAGTAATTAAAAAACAATAAAGCAGTTCGCCTCACCAATTAACAAGTCTGCCGCTGAAATAACAGTCACCTAGTTGACAATAGTTACCTATTGGACAGGTCACATGCAGGCACGGGATACCATGAGCACTTTTTTAAAACATCTTTATCTGAGATCAGAGATAGCAACAGGATCAGCCGACAAACAGATCTGTGTCAGACAGAGCTTATCAAAGACATTCATCAAAGACAGTGAGGATAAAGAAAGATTTAACAAAAGATGCAGAGGTTATTGTGGCAACCACATAATCTTACAAGAATGTTTAGTTAATAGTCGAACTATTGTTATTAAAGTTGACATAAGCAATTTAAACCCATAAATGTCTCTGTTACCTGACAGATATCACTGAAATATGTGTCTTGAGAAATCACAGTTGTCTCTGTGACAGCCCTGGGCTCCATCAACAGCAGAAGAGAATCTGTACATGACCTGCAAGCCTGGAGGTGCCTCGGTGCCTGTCAATCATTCTGCATGTTCAGGTTAGCTGACGTCTTTGTGGGTGGGGCTTTGGGGAGAGGGTGTGGCCTAATTCAGGGGCCATATCAAGTTAGAAAGTGGGTTGCATTACATTACATTTATGCATTTGTCAGATGCTTTAATGCAAAGCTACTTACAGTGGATGCAAAGTATGCAATTTATCAGTACCCCTGAGGATCGAATCCCAACCTTTGTGCTGCTAACGCAATGCTCTATCAATTGAGCTAGAAATAACTTTTGATCTCTCATTTGGTTCGGGTGTCAAAACAAAAAGTGCAGATTCAAAATCAAACCAAACTTTTCTTTACAGCAATAACAGGTGCTTAAAATGAAATCTGTTTTACCTTAAGCTGCCTAAATCTTTACAAAGATATACTAGTTTTACAACAATGGAAAAAAGCCAAATAATTGTTTATAACATTAGTATGTCATGACACATAAATTTTTTTTCTATATTACACACACACACACACACATATATATATATCATAATGCAAGAATTATGATATATCACACTACACAGTGACAGTCAGCTCCTTCCTATTCAACACACGAAGTGTGTGCAGCGCCTCTCAGAATGAGGGAAGACTCAGCAGATGGTGTGTTTGCAGTAGAGTAGAGGGTCGGTGGAGACATACGGTGTGATGCCACTGATGAAGAGCTTTGAGTGGAGAAGTGTGAAAGTGTAGATGCTCAGAGCTAAAACTGACAATTTTACTGCAACTGGACCATGGTGATGGCAGCAACAAATAAGTGCCTCGCTGGACGTATATTGTGTCAATTGTTGTCTCAGAGCAGAACTCGACTGCAAGTCTTTTTTTAACACAAATCTCAGGGTTTGTACTTGGGGAGGTGCTACACTCTTTTGATTCTGCTATGAAAGTTTTGGGTTGTCTGACTGTCTGGAGCACACTGCACAATAAATGGCAAGAGCTGACTAAAATCATCAATTTTCTTCTTTGAAAATGGTGCAATGTGGACCAGACTTTAAACCACAAGTCAAAGTTCTGACTAAACAAGCCTGTAATGTTCTAATCTGACAATCTAATGAAAACACAGCCCTCAGGGAACCAACAATAAAGTTATGAATGATATCAATGTGTCTGTACATCAACGGTTTAGCCTATATCTGTGAAACTCAGGTCAAAACTTGCTATCCGAGATTATGAGGAACATCTGACAGGATATAAAAAGGATGACAACCTCACATCTGTGTGATAGCATAATGATAGAAAATGAGGCACAGGTGCAATGTCCTTGCAAAGTCGCGAGGTTTCGTTTTTCAAAAAAAGTTCAAAGCGGTCGGTGTGATTGATAATGTTCTCGATTTAGATAATGTGAGAAAACTGTGAAGAAAATATAGCTGCAGATAAAGCACTGAAAGTTAATGTTACCCTCAATGAAACATGGCAGGGGTAACTTGTCTCACCTTCATCTAATTTTCCCATGAAGCCACCATCAAACCTGTGTCCAGCCAAACTATGTGTGTATATCTGGAGAACAGAGTCAAGCTCCTCTGCATTATGGCAAGAACTTCTGTCTCTCTTCTCAGGGTTGTTGAATGTCAAAGCTATTCAGCACACAGCCGTAGCTTGACATGTGAAACTTACTGCCTCTCTAATAAGGGCACATGAGATTTGACTGCCATGCATAAACCATTGCTGTTTACTTTGAATATTCATACCTCTCTGAAATGTATTAATACAACCCTCTCCTGTTAATTGTTTGTGTGACTCTCTCTGTGTCATTTATAACAAGCTCTGATTTCTAAATTAATAAGTTAAGACAGAAAAACTGAAGGAAAACTACATGAAAAGTTTGTGAGAAGATACACAGATGTAGAGAAACAGGACAGCAAACACCTGCAGGGCTTAACTAAGCCAGACTTTGGGATTTGTTTACCTGAATTTGTTGAACAAATGTCTGTCTGGACAAAATAGGTATAAAACAGCTGGAGATCCAGATCTGGTGGTATTCCAATACATCTCAATGGCAGTTTTAAGGCTGGCACAAGACCCCTTAATATGCAAAAGAGTCGTTATTGCCATTATTGGATGACCAATACAAGCTTTAAATAGTTAATGTCAATGTGTAATGTCAATATATATAAAATCACATAGTAACTGATAGTAATTGGAAGTAATAGACAAAAAACTAAATAGAACTTTCATTTAACATTAATATACACTACGAAATCATTTAGCCACAATGCACAGTCTTCTGGTAACCACACACGTACGTGGACACTACCATCTATACTGTATGTTTACATTGAAAGACAGCATTTAAAAAGAACCGGACACTAGTAAAACATTTACTGTGCTATTAGAAAATATCAACATTACATACACTTGAAACAACATAATTTTGTTAGCTTTGTACATAATTTTAAATGCCCATCAATGGAAAAATATTCTTAAAGTTACTTTAAACTTACAACCAAAAGGTGTAGTTATATTTCCTTGGCTTACAGGACCAAACTAACCAGGTAAACCTTGGATAAGGGGAAAGAAAGAAACAAAAATATTTCTCCATCTCCCTTTTCTCAGCACAGAGTCTTGGTAAGCCTAAATAATGCAGACAGTGAGAAAACCATTCTGGAACATTCTAAGAGACAAATCCATCAACATTTACCCAGCAGATGTATCTGTCAACACAAGCTGCAGCAAAAAAAAACTAAATAGGCCAAAATAATTTGTCTCTTTCATTGGATAAGGAATATGAGCGCAAGGCTTAGCTTGTGGGTACCAGGATGGAAAGGCAAGAACGTAATGATTTACATTTATTTTCCAACTGAAACCTGCTTCAAAATGCTCCATAGTAACTGTTTACCCATAACATGGCCCTTTTCTAAAGTAAAACTTCTAAATACAGGTGTTGAAATTCTCTTACCCCAAACACCCCTCCAAAAACAAGAAGCCCTCTCCAATTCCCCAACCTTTCAATCTTGGACAGCTCTCTTCCTCTTAAATAGCCTGAGAGACACTATCTATGGATGAACTGTGCAACGGTTCTCTCACTGAATTATTATGCCATCTCATTTTGGTGGCAAAAGTTCCCACCTTATCATCCAATCAGAAGTCAGCAGCGCATTTTGAATATGCTGCATGACCCCACTCTCTGCATCCCTCTACCTCCCTCAGCCTCTTTCAAACTCACTTTATCTTTCATTCTCTCTTTCGGTGTTGCATTGTGTGTGTGTGTGTGTGTTTTAGCAGCAAGCGGAGCTGCATAATCGAGTGGCAGTTGGTGACTGATGAAGGCAGCATCAGACTTGCCTCTCTGACAGTCAGATTACTTAACGGCACAGGGGGTTGTTTAAAATGGACAGCCCCCTGCCACCTTGCCAAACACACGCCTCACTTCGGGGACAGGTGTGGGATCATTACCGCAACGGCCTGCAGTCAGTCAACAAATAAAGCAAGAACATCAACAGAGTGAAACTCTTTTAAGGCCAGTCACTTTTCTTTTTATCTTTCCTTTTTTTCTTCCAAAGTGTTGCTTACTAGAGTTTTCTCCACATTCCTCCAGAATACATGTCCTTCCTTTGAGTCTACACATTGCCGTATGGCCTAATGGGTAATCCGCACCAGTGCAAGCTTGGCAAAAAGCGTACAAAATGACAAATGGGACACCCTCCGGTCTTCGCTGATGTGCGCCAGCTAATCGAGTGCATCGTTTTAGCTATTTTCAACAGCTTGATTAATGATGAAGCAGGTCATCTGAATAGCTTGCGTTTCTTAGCCGGGTCAGGGCCACGTTTACGAGGCACCCAAGTCCACTAAAGTCAAATGAATCACATGACTCACTCTCTCACTCACACACAAATTTAACATATCACCAGCCAGTCAAAAAATCCCTCTTACACCTGTCTAATAAAAAGTCCATAATAAAAATAACAATGAATGAAGTTGATAGCAAACAGGATAAATAAAACAATGTCGCCGGAGTTTTGCATAATTTTTCATTTTAAAGTCCTGAAATGAACAACTCAAGAAACCTTTAAATAACTACACTGAAAACATTTGTAATAGTTTTCTCAGATTTCACAAAAAAATTTAAACATCCTTAAAATCCAATTAACTGAGATAATGGTGAAGTAAATTATTAAGAAAATAAAGCTTGTTTTCAGAGTCAATTTAAGTTTAGTTTTCTTACCCAAATATCTTGGACGTTTAAGCATAAAAACCTCTAAAGAAATTATTTAATTTATTAACCTCTAAAGACATTAGTTAATTTAATTTTAACTTATCTTACAAAATTTTGCAATTCTACAGATAATCTTTAAAAGTAAAGTTATGCATGACTTTAAAAAAACACACACAAAAAAATGGAAAAAATATATTTGCAGTGCAATGCTTTTTAAATGCATTTTTGCAGTGAGGGAGGGTATGCAACAGCCTGTAAAGCACAGAGCTGGAATTGAGCTGTCAGCCGAATTGCCACATGGGTAAGTGGGCAGAACTGTGGGGCGGCATTTTAGCACTGGGGAGAGCAGCTCACTCCACTATCACAGTCACAGAAATCCTTCATGTCACGGTCGGTCGACTTGTACATGTCACACGGCCTGGGCCGGCCCTGCCCGCTGGGAGCAGCCTGCAACACTGAATGTTCTGGGCTGGAAATGCCATCGCGGAGCATATTTCCAAATAAAGCTGATGGGAAGAGAAAGATGATGTCGTTGTGTTACCTCCACAGCTGACCTAAAAAGCACCGGGGTTGCTGAAGCTAATTCATATGAGTGTTTGAATGAAATTATTTTGCCACACACACGGTGAAGACGCAAAACTGTGACATGGAGAGCTCAAGCCTACTGTGTACAATGAGATAAGCTGAAGATTACAGCTGTGAGACTGGGCAGAGCCTCTGGACAGCATCCAGGGTTTCGCACACATGAAACTGAACGAGGGTTGGAAGGCCATGCGCACAACGATATTGGCCCACCTCTCAAATTTAGCATGGACTGCATCAGCTTAGCAAAACCTTCTGCGGTCAAAGTCCTCACAAAAATCAGATGTGTCTCCACAAACAAAAGCTCAAATGATTGAGTAAAGAACCATAAAGACTTATGACAGAACACAAGAATATGCATGCACACATAGATCAATTCGTAAGTCAGCACCAAACCATGCCAAATAGAGCAAACTGAAGAAATATGAGACGATCTTCAGTTGTATTGACCCGAAGGCATGTCCATCACAATCAAAGAAACAAAACATGAATGCAGCGCATGTTGGCGACGTTGTTTGCTTTCTCATTGGTTAATTCTGGCCGTCGTGCCTATCCTTGTTGCGTGGGAGGCCCAATCTCTGCATCAAGTTAACAGTTCAATGTAATCTTATTAGCATCTTATCAATGAAGTGTTATTCATATAATCACATTGCCGCCTCTCACTCAAAAAGCTATTAAAGGGAATTTAAAAAAAGCTGTCAGCAAATTATCCAAAGCAGGCACTTAATAAGAAGTTATTTGGAATCATAAAAATGACACTCACTGAGTCTCTTGGCAGCTTCCAGAGCTTCAGAGGCCGTGTCAGCCACGAAAAACCTCTGCACGGTCACACCACTGTCTTGCATGAGCTTCTTGCTCTGGTACTCCTGCAGGTTCAGCCATCTTCTGGTGCTCACCCTCACCGACTAAATAAACACACACACACACACACATCACGGTGTAATTAACAAAGCAGCTGATCAGTGGTACAAATTTCCCACCACGAATACATGATAAAGCCATTTACTGGAATAAAGATCCAGATTCCAATTCTGTCCATTCTTCCCTTTCCATTCTGGTTTCTAATCCTTACAGCCTGCAGCTGGGTTAGCATTCGCACACAGATTCATGGTCATGTTCTTTGATGCACATTCAAAGCTATAGTTAACAATCCATAAGACGCTCATTAAATAGACAATTTCCCGTTATCCACTACTGCAGAATTACACTAAAACAGGTTATCAGAGCAGCACTGGCTGTTGAAGTCTCTAGCAATGCTAAATGCAGTCAAGAACCTGATTAAGTCATGCTTTTGCACGACTCTCCTTAGCTTCTGCTAATTAAGCTTCTAAGTGTCTCTATAGAAAATAATGAGGGAAGCCACCAAAGCTGGCAGCCTATGAAAGAACACACCGGGGAAGTGTACCATCACAAGTGCACACTACAGAGGTGAACCCTCAAAAGTGCACACTACGGTGGTATACCCTCAGAAGTGTGCAAAATAGAGCTTTTCACGCAAATAAGCACACCTAGGAAACCATACCCTCAAAAGTGCATACTTAAAAGTGTACACTAAGAAGTGCACACTACTCTTAGAAGACACACACAGTTTACATGCTTCCAATCCACTTACTAACTTAATCACTTGCTCTTTGATAAGGACTGGATGATACATTGCTCTCAATCTCTGCAGGCTTCCTCTCGAAGTTCTCTAAATTCCCTAACATACATCACACTGTGCTTTGACTGTGCTGGGCGGCACAGTCAAAAAACTAAATAAAATATGATTCATCATATCATTGCATTTGATGCTAATATAACATTTGTCATAAAAGAAAACCGAATATAAAAGATTCGCTTGGTAAGTTTAGTCAAAACTTTAATATTGCAGTGACAATGTACCATTTCCTGACACTGCCTGCGTTGTATAATAAACGTTGCCTCTCTTACCAAGTGCTGAATGTGACATTTGTCACAGACTTTAGGTTATCAGATAAGGCTGAACCATTTTCCATGTAATATCCAACATGGAGTCCAATAATATTAAAAAAAGATACAAAATTTCATTTATTAGTACTACTTTATGGTATAAAAAGATGGCAATCATTCAATACAAGTGCCTATACTGAAGTACTGTAGTATTACCATCTGACTTGGACACAAAAAACAATAAAACCATAAAACGTTTCTGTATCATCTATTGAGCCACACTGCTCAAGCTGGAGGTACAGGTTCGAATACAGCCTGCGCAATATATCCAAACTCTCTCTCCCTCTTCTCATTTCCTGTCCTATTTCTACCGTTTCTGTTAATAAAAACTGTTGTTCAAAAGACCAAAAACAAAATAACAGGGAAAACAGTCTTTAAAGTTTATTGGTATACGAGGAGAAACTTTACAAACCTAGTCATCACCATGGCACCTCACAGTTAAGAATACAAGACCACTGTCAGCTATAAAACATCACTTTTTCACAGTAAGGTATTATTTGCCTGGTTGGAGTCCTCTGAGGGTCATTTCTAAGTAGCATTCGCTGAATATTTTTACTTTTGTATGCCGCATTTTAAACAGGAAACAGCTCCCTGTTGTACAAGCTAGCTTTCTGCTAACACACCTACTTATAAAAAGTTCAGTGGAAGAAAATAAAAATGTGTCACAGACAAATAAATCCAAGTACACCTCATATTTCAGTCGTACTAAAAAATGCCATACTTAGCATGCCAGCGTCCAACACAGAACGACATTTAATAACATATTTTAAGCTTTTTATTTAGACTTTACGTGGTTGTGGGCTTATTATTTGACTGTCTAGGGCATATTGAGCTGTACTGTTCACTGTTTTTATTCATTCATATGGGAAATAAGTTCTGATTTCTAAAGAGATAATACATTTTTAATCAGCAATGAGGTATACTTCAAATGAATAAAGTTACTGAAACAAAAATTAATAAAAAGAGGGATAGAACGAGATAGAGACAAAGCTAGTTGGGGTGGGCTATTCTTTCATCAAGAAAGAAAAAAGGAAATGTTGAGAAAAACAAGTTGAGAACAAGTTGAAGCAAGGTTTCTGTTATTGTTTACTGTTTACATAACAGTTCAATAGAGATTAGTTCACACTGTACATTAATCTGATTTATTTTTCAAATCCAGTCAGGACTGACTGTTCACACTATACACCCCAACCCCCTCCTCTGATTCACAGTCATGTGTCAATCAAACAAAAGGGATGAAAAGTGACACCAGATGCCAGGTGTGTGAACAGCTAAATCTAGAGTCAGTAATGACAGAATTGCGTATTTTAAATTATCCACACTTAAGCCTCGATCTGAGGCATCTATATTTTTTCTAACAGTTATATTTTAGTGCTTCTGTCTGGCAGGTGTCATCACTGATCTTGATTCCCATCCCACCTGATTAACCGGATGGCAGAAGTGCTAAAAGAGCACCATGGCATATTCTCTTTGCAAATGTTGTTGTGATAATTGTTTTTCTTTTGCCCCCATCTTGTTAAGTTTAGCAGGAATCCAGGCTTAGAGGTTATTAGTTCAATCAAGGGCCAAGGGAGGCTGAGGTGGAGCTGGAGAGTAGGGGAGAGGTGCTGTGCTCCGGGTGCGAGAGGTTTGGTGGGGGATAGGTTGC
>JAZGTK010017336.1:0-12318 GCA_036877625.1 Ambastaia sidthimunki
TAAAGCTACACTGCATCATAATTTACATCACAATAGACTTCAGATATCACGCAAGCAATTCAGCTGCAACCCCACACCACTAATTCATATTGTGTTCACACTAGATATGTTTTAAAGATTACTGTGATGCAAATTCGTCATATGTGCTAGAAAGGCTGAAACCAGTTTGTTTTGTGTGTGTTTGTAGAAAGCAGTCTATCAATCACAAGGAGGGAAGACCATGCTGACGAAACATCAGAGAGAGACGGTGTTCCTCTGAAGGTATGTGGGCCTCCATCTGGACTGATTCAAGATCTGTCAGCCGTCAACCACAACAGTAATCGAGATAGAAGTGATCGTTCATTTATTAAATACACAGCTGTGTTAAAGGCATAGTTCTCCTAAAATGTCTAGGCGTTCTATGAGCTTTAAATGGGTTGTATGGTGGCTTTGATGCACAGCTCCAGATTTGATATGCTTATGACTACATGACCAATATAATGTACTAAATCTGATGAATGCAAATAAGATATAAGTGAATTATTTTACTTTAATTGACTTAATATTGAGATTACTATTTCTGTAATGTTTAACATTGGGGGAAAGCAACACAATAATAATGGTTTGTTTGATACATAGGCAAGATGCCAATCGGATGTCACTGCAACTCTAAAATGAAGCATCTTTGTTGCACACAGATCCATTCTGTCATTTTTAAAATGAAGGCAACCTCATTGAGTCTTATTTTTTCCTTCTACACCTATACAGTAGTGAATGCAGAGGCCATGCATGAATGCGAGAGAGTGAAGCTATTATTTTCATTTAGGTGAGATTTGGCAACAAAAACTTCCTCTGCTTTGTACTTGCATCTCTACACCCCACTCACTCACTCACTCACTCACTCACTCACTCACTCACACACACACACACACACGTTTCTATGCTTTGTGGGGGCTTTCCATAGAAATAATAATTCCATACTGTGCAAACCATATATCTTATCCCCTAATCCTTAACCCTGCACTTAAACCTAACCCTCACAGAAACCTTTTTGCATTTTTACATTTTCAAAAATCATTTAGTATGTTTAATAATCAATTTCCCTCATAGGGACCCCTGGCTGGTCCCCACAATGTAAACATGTGTGACTTTCACTATCCCCACATTGGTAGAATAACAAGAACACACACACACTTCACAGGGTCTGCGTTTAGCCAGCCTGGAAGAGCTTCATCTGTATTCCGCATGGCTCTAGCCAGGTAAGTAATGACAAGCAACAAAAGCCAACATGTCACAGTTCCCCTCAGCCGAGACGCCTGCTTGACGTCAGTCTTTCGCATGCCTGTGAGCGCTGCAGCATATAAGGCTGCTCCCCTCTAATGAGCCTCAGAATTGTACATCATCTCCCGCATCCCCTTTTGCCCCCCCCGGCTGGGTTCAAGTAATAGTCATGGGAATCCTCAGCTCCCCATTTTTCCTTGGCACAGCAATGCAAGCGAATTCCATCGCAGGGTTTTCATTTGCACACTGTGTCCACGTGTGAACTTGTGAATAAAAGAAAGATTAGAAAAAAATAAAACAACACAATGAGATTCAGATGGTTTATGGTTATGACTAAGCCAGTGTCACGATATTGCTGGTTAGTCTCTTCTGGTAAATATTGTAACTACATCATCTGGATGATGTAGTTCTGCCCAAATATACTGTATTCGGTCATTTTTGAAAAATATAAATGGCAAATATTTGATTCATTTTTAGTAATAGTAGTTTTTCCTGTTTGCACTGCATGTTTCTGCGGTGCCCATTGTGTTGCCTGAGTAAAAATGTTAACACATATCTTTTTTAGGTATTAAAGATCTACATTGTCATTATGCAAAATCATCACGGCTGATTTTGCTCATCAACACCAGCTGTGTTTTGTGCATTTATTCTCTCTGTAGAAAAAGGTTTTAAGCCCTGAATCCAACCAATCAGCTTTGAGATTAACCACAGCAAAACAAACTTTAATTTAAAACAAAACTGGATTCAAATGTTGTATTTAAAAAGCATAAAAAGAAGGCAAAAGGTAAAATTTAGGATAAAAATTGGTTAAAAATCAGCAGGCTCAAAACAGGTCTGTCTTAAAGATTTAAACATTACCGTAACTTTTACGGAACCCAATTGTCTGGAAACCCAATTGTTGTGCTTCACAGCATGCGTGTCAGGGTATAACTAAACAGAGTTCTTCAAAACGTAATTAAATGGTTTCAACAAATAAGAGTCACAGCCCATCGTCATATCTGACATTGGTACACGCACAACCCAGCTTGCTCTATTATTTAGGTAATTGCTTTTTAGTACTTCCAGTGAGGAGAAAAAAGCTGAGCTATCCGTCTTGTATGCAGATAATGAGCAAATGTCCTTATGCTAATGAAACGTCTTTTAAAAGATTGTTTTGGGACACTGATTCTGATTCTTAAATGTGCTATTAATATCTATTTGCCCTACCGTTCCCTGAGAAGGCAACCCTCTCCCCACACTGAAATATAATTTTTCATTTCTTTAGGAAAGGATGAAAAATGAATGATCTTGGGTACAAAAGCCAGAGTTTAGATTGCCTGCAGCTTGCAAACAGGTATTACAAAATAGAGCCATTACGGCAACATCAGCCCGCAAATGGATTTGAAATTGAGTGGAAAACTATGTGTGTGTCGGGTTAGACTTCTAGCTGCCTTGAAAGAAATTAAAGAGTAAAATATTCACGCCCCAAAAAAGGCCAAAAGTGAATGAATAAAAAGAGTGACACGTAGACCAATAGGCTTTCAATTGGCAAGACTTAAAAGTGCAAATCAGGTTTTTTTAAAAATGACTTTAGGTAGAGAAGCTACATGTTGGTCCTGGAGCTTCGTCTTTGTGTTTTCAGTTAGCTAATTAAAAAGCCAGTTAAGCTAACATATTCAGTGCAACTTATATCAAAACATTTAATTCCGTTCTATGTACGATGAAATGACAAAATGTGTTTAGCATAAAGTCTTCTGGGTACATTTGGATTTTGGGTCAGTCTGGAAGGCAACTTAAACTTTAACCAGCTTAGAACAGCAAACCAGATAAGTTAAAGCTATTTTTATTCAGCAGGGTCGTTGAAACCAAAAATTTATTAACTGATGTAAATTGTAAAAAAAAGTATGTTACCTTTTCTGCAGACTGTGCTGTCCCAAAGAAAATAGGAATAAAAGCGAGCCAAACGATACACGTTGTGTACATTGTGAAGCCGATGGGTTTGGCTTCGTTGAAGTTTTCCGGAACTCCTCTTGTCTTGATGGCATATACCGTACATGTTACCATCAGCAAGATGCTGTATCCCAGTGAGCAAATGATTTGTAGGTCTGTAATGTCACATTTGAGAACCCCTTGGGCCTTGTCTGGGTTTATGGTCTTCTGCTCATCATAATCGATTATGGTGTTTGGAGGATCCACACCGAACCATATAAGGACGCCTAACAGCTGGACTGAGATGAGGCTGGATGTGATTGCTAACTGTGATGTTGGGCTAATCAGTTTAGGTGGAGTCACAGACGTCTTTCCTTCTTCAAAGATCCGGTAAATTCGATTTGTCTTGGTCAGCAGCGCGGCGTAGCTAATGCACATTCCCAATCCCAAGAAGATCCGTCTAAAGGAGCATACGGCCACATCAGGTGTGGCGATCATTACAAAAGTGATGATGTAACAAAGGAATATCCCAGTCAGAAGAACGTAGCTAAGCTCCCTGCCAGATGCTCGGACAATGGGCGTATCGTTATAACGTATGAATGTTGCCATGACAAAGATGGTGGCAATGATTCCGAGCATGGCTAAGAAAACCGGAATAACAGCCCAGGGAGAATGCCACTCCAGTTTGACAATTGGAATGGGCTGGCAGGCCGTTCGATTGGGGTTTGGCCGCATGTTGTAGGCACACAGCTTGCAGGTAGTTTCGTCATACTGGTACTGGTAGCCATCACATGGTTCGCAGTGCCAGCAGCATGGAACGCCTTTCACCATTTTCTTGCGCTGACCTGTTTTACACGGCAGACTGCAGACTGAACTGGGTATTTCCATCTCACCATTGGGCCACTGCATGTCCTCCATCTGGAAAGTAAAGGGCATACATTAGCACTGTTCAGCTTACATGAGGAATACACCACGTTTGGATATGATTCACTGAATTTTCATTTCTTTACATTTACACATTTGGCAGACATTTTAATCCAGTGCATTTAAGGTATACATTTTTTATCAGAATGTGTTTACTGGGATCGACCCCCACAATCTTTGCACGCAATGCTCTACCAATTTAGCTACACCAGTTGATGCCATTGGATTACTTACAATACAAAATTTGCTACAAAATAGTTTTTCGTAAATGGAAAAATTAGATGGTATAGTGAAGAAAAGTGAACCACTATCTTAGATGCTTGTCAATGCTGTTTGGTGCTATCTGATGAAGCTTATAACCAGTTGCTTATAACCATATATGCTGGTTAAACTAGTTAAGGAGCCAGTGCACCACAACCATGCTGGGAACCAGGATCCAAAGCCAATGCTTCATACCAAAATATTGTTTTGGTAACAAGTTAATCATGTGTTCCTATAAAGAGTGTAAACACTTAAGTATGATCACAGGGAAAAACAGAATTTGTAGACTGCTTATTTCTTTCTGCCTCCTCCTTCATAGCTCCATTAATATGCACTTTCAGTTTTATGCCTTTCATTCAAACATCGCTGATTGCAACGTGATTACCAATCATTTCTGTTAGCCTTTCTTGGCAACAATCACCAAAGAGACGAGCCGCATTTGAATGAAAACATGCAATAAGAGGGTGGCAAAAGCGGTGCTACAAATGCCACTTTTTGAAGGTATGAATAAATCACATGACATAAAACAGAACTAAAGAGCCCTGAGTGTTTAATCTATTATAATTTCACAATGATTACAGGTTTTGGTTCAGATAAAAAATGAATCAGCATTAGTTTCCAACGAGAGGCTCATATGAAAACACAACATTAAAATAAGCAGAAAATGCTGTTACTGATAGCCGCATTTGCATGGATTTGTTTACCCAAGAATGAAGAGCAGTTCACCCAAGAATGAAAAATCTGTCATTATTTACTCACCCTCCAAAGCCGTATGTTGTTGTTTTTTTCTCAAGAAAGAGAGATTTTGAAGAATATTCAACAACGACAATTCATAGTAACCAAGGGCTGTCAAGCTCCCAAGAGGACACAGAAGTATCCTAATAGTGGCCCAAATTACTTGTGTACTGTATTCCAAATCTCCTGAAGCCGTACAATTTGAATGAGTAACTGACTGGATTGAAGCTGTTATCCAATGAAAATTATCCTCTCATTTGTGCTTGTGTCGTGTGCAAACATCCCACCTTGTTGACACGCCACACAAGGTTTGATGTCACCAATGTGTGTGTGTTTTGTGATCTAACAGAACATGTTGGATGCAGAATGGAAAATTAGATTTTGTTTCTCCATTCTGCATCTATTTTTTGAGTAAATAATGACTCATAATTTGGTCCGCTTGACCAAAAATATTTACAGCACAGAAGTACAGTACTTGTCTTATGACTCACTTTAATGATTTCATATTTATATTTGCTGTATGGAAAAGAGCTGCAGAAACATTCTTCAACATTTCTCTCTTAGTGTTCTACAATAGTAGGACAGACCCACAAGTTTGTAACAGCATGAGGGTGGGTAAATAAACACAGGGTGAATTATTCCTTTCAACACTTTCTGTCATGAAGACACATTGCAAAACACACAAATTATAATTGTAGCCTTACTAATTGCACTGGAGAGCTGTATGTCTTGTGTTTTGAAGAATTGCATGTATTATAGAGCTATATTTTGTCATATAGTAATTTATTTTAATGACATAAGAGAATGGCCTTATTGAAACTTTGAGAAAATTACTTCTGTAAAGCTGCTTTAAAATGAAAGGTGAAAAGCTCTATACATAAAACACAATTTGACTAATCAAAGCCAGATTTAATCAAACCAAATGAGATTTATGTGATTTATTCTGCAGTAAAACACATCCATTCATTTTCCAAATCCACTTGTCCTCATCAGGGTCATGGGGGACTGGAGCCTATCCCAGCATCTCATGTCATTGAGATGACACAGGCCAGTCTATTGCAGGGTAACATTAACACACTGGCAATGTTGTTATATTCAATTTACCTAACCTGCATGTCCATGGACTATATGGGAACCAGAGCACCCACAGGAAACCACACTGCCACAGGAAAAATTGTGTGACAATTCGCTCTGATAAATGTAGTGTCTGCGAAAGCTTACTGCTAAAAATCAGGAACAGTTTGATCACTAAACAACAAACAACGCTAAAGCTAACATTCCAAAACCCTGGTATTAATACCTTTACCAGAGGCCAGCCAGAGGCAATTAATGACAGAGAAACATTCCATTTCTGTTCCTGTTGCTTCCAGCACCAAGGATCACTTTGGCTATTTCCGTGGCAACTGTGTGAATGGCAGTGTGACACCAGGAGATGCCATAATGAAAAGCCACATCAATCCAGATGCCGCACTCCACGGGCCGGCTGATTGGATACGGCTGAGCATTCCAGCGCCCAAACAAAAGCAGAAGGACATTGCAGTTAATTTAGCAACAGAGGTGGAAAGCAGATGAAAAAATGAGAAGGTCTTGTTTATGTTTTTGAACCTTATTTAAAATTCTCTGCACTCTTGTGTCTCCTTATCTTTCTTGTTTTCTCTCTTTTCTTGCAGCAACACACATGAGGGCATCTCTTCTGAGGGGATTTGTGGCCAGGTGGACTTTTAGAAAATAAACACGCTTGGAACACATTTCCACCCTCTCAGTATAACAATTGTCCAGCAGGAATGTTTGCTGTGAATATACAGTAAATATACATGCATGACATCAGAATTCTGACTGGACTGAAAGCCAGTAAAATGATGCCTCAGACATAATTCCAGAGATCATTTGAGTAAAACTTATAAATACTAAAACCTTATATATCCATTTTCATACCACAAATATTATAATGTTTTTTTTATTCACTCTTTGTTTATTATTCCATAGTATCATAAAAATGTGATTGTTTTATTATGGATCTTCATATTGTAAATAAAATAGAAGCTTGGGTTCTGGACAAGACCAATAAAATGTACACATAAAAAAGCAAGCAAGTTTTATTGTGATTATTTTGTAGCTAAAATCATTATGCTTTAATAATAAAAACTTAAATATTTGCAGCATGCATAAAACAGCATGACCTGTTATCCAGACTATATAGAAACATCAGCATTCTGAGGAGTCATAAATAAAGATGCGACCTTGCCTTTCTCTTCAGCTCCATTAAACAAGCAAGCATGATATCAGCAGCGCTAACAACATATTGTCAGGCTAATGCACGACACATGCAAAGCTGGAAGATGCATACATCCACACCATCTTGCCAGGAGCAACAGTCAGGATTGAATCAATTATTTACCCAGAACACCAAATATCTCTCTGATAGAAGACAGAAAGCAGCACTGCCCTGAATTATTGAAGCCCCTTTGCTCTGATGATGTCAAAGTCGAGAACAGGACCTTAGCGTTACCCTCTGAACCCCGTGTTCTACATTACAATGCCACACACTTCATAGTACTTCACTAAAGAACTTGGATCTGTCAAGCTAGCAGACTAGCTGGGAAAGTTGTTTTCTGACGCCAAAGGTTTCGCATTATCATTAAAGCTGTTTTTCATTCCAAGAACTTTCAGCAATTCAATGCAGAACTAAGACTACATTATAACCCTCAACCCAGGTTCGAGGCTTCCAACTTCCTTTGAAAACCAGTAATTTAGTTTTCCGCTAGCTTGAGTTCTTTTATCAGAGCCTCATTTCTTGTTCAGGAAAAGGTCGAAAACAAAGTTAAAAGTGAACAAGCCAAATCACCACACTTGATTTGCCAAGCTACAGTTCTATTTAAAGGGCAATATTTACCTCTGGCCGAATCGGATCTGCTATCATTGCTATCAGCAGAGCGAACACTGGGGGGTTGGTGGCCAGGAAGCAGACATGAGGAAAGCCATTCAGGGTCATTGGGAAATTGCAGGCTGGATGATTGAGAAACTCAGACTAACTACAGCAGCGCTGACATCTCTACAACAGAAGTCAATAACTTGTCCCTCAGCAACAGACTGCATCTGCAGTCTGAAGTTCCCAGATTTCCCAGATTAGCTTTCTTGACGTAAACATTTTAAATGCAAACACAAGTCGTTGACATGGGATCATTTAATTTTAAGTGATGCAAAAAGTCAGTCCGTTTGTTCAGGTCAGGAATTAGGAACACTGCCACAAAAGACAAACGATAAAGATTAATGCTGTCTTTATGTCCCAAAGACAACAGAGACTGAAGTAGCATACAAACTACAAAATGATGCCCACAGCCATATAAATACTCTGGTAAGCTACCATATAAAAGAAAGTATTGACTTACATAGTGACAATACTGTATACAGCAGTACATTTAAGACGTATGCTTTTATCAGTTTGTGTGTTGCCTGGGAATAAAACCTATGATCTTAATGTTGCTAGCATCATTTGAGCTCTATTTAACTATGTAGTAAACTTATCCGTTACGTTACAATGTTTAAGAAATTAATTAATTGCCGTCTTTTGTGTAAAGTTGTCGTCTTTAAAATAAAAACAAATCACTTCCTAACCCATCATACAAACAAATAACACAATACAAATCAATGGCAGCACATTAAAACAATATTGCAAACGATTCAGGATGCTAAATGTACTTTGAACAGAACTTTGTACTTTTGAACTGAAGGTCCAGACAGCAGTTTGTTTAGGATCTTTAGAACCTCTTCTAATGCTTCAGTGGATCTGTTGGGATCATGCCCCTGTGTGCTGGGAATGCAAGGCCAGTGCGGAGAGCGGACACAGAGTGCCTTTAGCAACCAGAGTGGGGGTGAACATCCGCACTCCCTCATTATTCCTAGAGCTTCCCTCTCTTATCGGGCCCAGCCAGGCCTTTGCTTCACTCTCCTTGCATTTAAATTTTGTGTCAAGCACAATTGTCAATAAATCTTGGTGACGGCCGGGTCGGTTCACAGGTAAGGTGACAACTTAAATAATATTAGCCTGAGGGAAGCAGGAGGACCTAGCGTGTGCACAGTGAAGAACATCCCACAGGGAAGCACAAAACAGAGGTAAATAATATTAAATTCATTTCTGAATGACACAGAATGACAATAACAGGATATATTCAGTGCAGGGGTATGAAAATGGATGCAACCTTCAACGAGGGTTAAACTAACTCGAAATTGGAAGCATCCTTCTTTACTCTGTTTTCTTGCACCAATTAACTTGTTAACATTTACACAGTGCAAATAAAGTTTCATTTAATTAGACTATAAGAGTTTATAAGATGGTTTCTGAAACAACTAGCCACAAGAGGGCGTGAATTACAGTAATTTAAAATCTCTTAAAACCATTCTGATGGTCTGAAACTTCAGCAGATACTCTTGACCATGTCTCCACACCTAAAGCATTAAGTTGCTGCCACGTGATTGGCTGATTAACAAGCAATTGAACAGCTTTACCCAATAAGGCGGCCGCTAAGTGTATATTGATCCCACATGTTTTAACGAAAATTTGTAAAGTTTCAGACTTCCTGTAATGTTTATTATTGATGTGCATTTGCACAGGTGATGTCTGTAAAAAATCTCCATGATGGGTGTGTCTGCTGCCTTTATGCATGACTATTACACATAACTTGGCAATATATATAAGACTATATTAAACATAAGCATGTAGCAAAATGTAACAGCACTGAAATTCAAGAGCCTGTAATCGTCATGGACAACAAATGTTTCAAAATGCGACCAGGCGGCAGCATTCAAGCAACACATACAACTAATCGTATAATATATCTTTTAAATAAAGCAATCACAGCAGCATAGAGCTTGAGAAAAACATGCTACAAGCCCATAGCAACAACCAGTGTGAATAAATCTTCAAATTTTCATGGTCTTTTCAGTTAGTGTGTGCACTTCAATAACGTGAGAAACAGCGATAGGCAGAGAACAGTTTAAATGTGCTACTCATGACAGATTCAGTGGGTTGTCATTCAGTGGCATGTCAGTTCATACAGCACTAATATAATCTGTGGTTACCCACCTCTCAAAACTAACCCAGTTCAAATATTACTTCTAATTCACAGTCTTATCCATTATTACTGTTTGCATACAATGCTAAAATATCACTATAAAGACATTTAGCACAAAGTCAAAGCCCACAAACTATTCTAGCCCCAGACAAACCATCCACACACTAACAGTTATTGTGTGTAGTAACTCTACACAATAAAGGTTTCAGAGTGTTCTGCAAGGTGCCAAGCAGTCTCTCTAGTTGCTTAGAAACCAAGAATTAAAGCTGTCTCTTGCTTTCTTTCTCCTGGCCCGCACTCATATACTGCATGCATAAATGCGTCCACTGCGGCATATTTGTGGTCAAGGTTTTCAACTTTGACTTTGTGAGATTCCAACAACAGTAGATTAAACTGTGCATATGTGCATTAAATATACTGCACAATGTGTCGGAGGCAAGCAGTTGTCGGGGTATCAGACAAGTTGTGGCTATGTTCTGTGTTATCCAGCACATCTGGGGGGAAGAAGCAATGCTAATTATTTTAATATCTGCTCCTCACCCTTTCAGAACAGTTCATAATTTGGACTTTGGGGGCCACCATATTCTGTCCTATTGCTCGTAATTAAGCGCAGTGTGGAAATCCTAATGCGATTAACAGCCCTGTTGCTATGGATACTGGGTGAGATCTATCTGCTTATAGCCCTCAAAGTGGTTTCTTCAATATTTCATCAATTTAGCTCATCTCCTCCTCAACACGTTCTGGGCAGATGCAGATTTGTTCAGTTTCTTCGCAACTGATTTTTTCTGAGTGCAGGAAGTGCCGAAACGGCGTTGACGATGCTAATTATGTTAGCCTGGCTGCGCTAATGAGAGGCGTGGCGATACCTGATCGTATTCCACCCACATTCAGTCTAAACGATGTCATTAGAAATGCGGAAACTAATGGGAACGCACAGAACTGTCCGACGCAGTGATTGTCACACGGTGCTTTCTCAACACTACCGTTTTATCAGTTCACATCGCATATTTGATCTGACACTCCGTGTGCCCCCGAGATCCCGCGTGTGAGTGTTTGCTACGATAATGAACAATTGTGGTGGAAAACCCGTTTTAGCAGATCCCTCTGCACATAGGCACCAAAGAAAAAACGCTGAACACATTAGCGTGAATCAGCGTGATATGAGGGGCGTATTTAACTATGGAGAAATCGATGTTCTTTTGCTTAATACATACAAGCTTAATGGATAAAGTTGCGAAACAACAATTAGCTTTCTTTTTTCATTCTATGCTGTTTTCCATTGTGAATGCTTGAGGCATGTCTAAACCATAAAAACATTTTGTACCACCCCTAAATTATGTGCTAAGTTTTTTGTTTATTATTACATATAAGTTCATAAGCCCTCTAGCCAGGAGACTGCTGTTGTTATTGGACAGCTTCAGATAAAGCATAAATTCAACAAACACATTTAATTTAAAAAGTTTCCCCTGAACATTATTCTTTGTTGCTTTTTAGTTATCATATCAGGGCTCTCCGGAATACTTGATTCTGATTGGTGAATTGTGGCATTCTGTGATTTATTTATTTATTATTGATGCATTAGCTGTTGTATTTTCTACTGTATGTCTCTTGTTTCTCTATGAAATAATTTAAACTCAGATCAATATTTTATGTCTATTTATTGTGTTTATTTAGCGAATATACGGTCATTTGGTGATTATCACCAAAAAATTACTTCAGAATTTCACAAGGTCCTAAACTAATGTCGGGGTTATTTTGGCGCTAACAGCTGGCCCACAATATTATCACTTACTTAAAAGACAGTAGATATTATGAAAGACTGTGAATGCAAATATATTCTGATTGATTTGCTGGCCAATAAAGTGCATCAACAATCGTTCAAGTGAGGAGATGTGCTTGCACTGTCCCTAATACAGACATAATGAGCTCATTGCTATAGGTTCTATTCTTACAGACTAATCAAAGTTGGAACTCTGGGGGAGTACATAATTATACCCTGTTGGTATTAGGGAAAGTATCCAATGATAAGCTAATTAAAAATGAAGAATGGGTGACTGGTTTTGTTTTCAAACAATGCTCCTTTATATATCACGCATGATGTTCAATTTGTGTAAACACCTTCCATTAATTTTCTGCAGACTGAATGAGACCCACTGTG
>JAZGTK010017337.1:0-12318 GCA_036877625.1 Ambastaia sidthimunki
GTGCTCTGTGCTGTTGGGGGCTTTGATGGCAATGAATTTCTCAACACAATAGAGGTCTATAACACAGATATCAATGAGTGGAGCACTTTTACAGAGGCATTAACTAAGAACTAAAGAGTGTGGGGAGCTGGTTTGTTTTTCAACTGTCAGCCTGTTGTTTTATTGAGATGCTCCTGTTTGTTTGGACGTTGAGGATTGATGGGCGGGATAACTTTGACAGATGATGTAAAGCAACATTTAAGCCTTTGCATATTGCATAAATTACTGTGTAGATAGATTTTTGTTTGTTTGTTTAACTGAATTTCAATATATGGAGTAATCTTTGTCTGTAACAAGGTTAATATTGTCAGGAGTTTCAAATTGTAATATGAACTAAGGCAAAACTTCACAGCCTACTGCAATAAGATTCAATGCTCAGTCCATCATGAATAACTTGAACATGAAGATATTGACCTTGCTCATTAAAGATGAGACGTATACATCTAGAGTTGAATAGCTCAATACTGAATACAATCATCTTAAGTAGAGTGTTACTTTGGTGGAATGGTATGTTTTTTTTTTTGTATATACCACTTGTATCTCTGTCCAAATCTGAGAAGTGCACATTCCAAATGTAATGAATCAGTACAACATTAGTTTTACCTGGATGCTCGTATATGTGCTTTTTGCTAGAGAAACCAACAATGAATGCCATTTATAATACCAATTAATAACACCTTTCTCTCATTCATTACTGTATTTAAAACCAAATCTACATGTATTTTTGTCTTTTTTTTTACAAAAATGATGTAAGAATTAATAAACCATTCCAACTTTTTGTGTTGAGTCAACTGCATTAATTCTAACTTAAAGAAGTCATGCAAACCATGTACAGTGTGATGTGGAAAATGTGTCACCTAAAAAGTGCAACATGCAGGTCACATCCTGCATTAAGCCAGTATTAAGCACAGGCCTAGAGGATGGCACTTTGTCTGGGTGGAATTAGTCTGGAAGTTGGCTGCACTCTTAGCTAGCTGTCAGTCACTGGGTCACAAGTATATGCTCCATTCATAAATTAAAGTAGACCAGTCTCAGTCCCTGATCCCTGTGGTAACATTAGGGCAGGCGTCTGTGAGTAAGTGGGCCAGTCAATTAGTGCTGGTCTGAGATGGCAAGACTTGACTGTTTAAAGACCGATCTAATCCAATCACTTCCTTTCATAGTCCAAATGACCTATTTTGGGTCTGTTGAGAATGTTGGAATCTCTGTCACACGTCAAGTTCTCCATATGGCATATGTAGGTAGTATGCTTAAGGCATTTACAAAGAATAATTTTTGTTGTTTGTTTGGTATGGTGCAACTCTTGTTCTGCAAATATGAGTAGAGAGCCACAGGATGTAGTGACTCACATAGGAAACTTACAATAATAGCACAGAGGAAGAACAATGTGATTGATAGGCTGTTTAAAGTTAATTGATCATTATGTAATCTGGAAAGTCTGTGATACAATAATCAACATTTTAACTCTAAGCATAAAAACCTTTTTTAGTTTTGTACTGTATATGTTTGTGTTTGTCTGGGTGGAGATTATGTAAAGACTATATCATTTTTCATGGTTGTGGTGTCTTACATAATGCAGGCTGTGCCCTATAAGGGTTTCAAAAACCTGTATAAATAAGGGCTTTAGTGTTTGTTTTAGATACCGACACTGCGATTTAGAGACTGCAAGATCGTTCTCCTTTGACACAATGTAAGTGCTAGCAACTGGCCCAAACTATGTGATAAACAGGAAATAAGGTTCCTATTCATAGCTAACCACAGCTAGTCTAGAAAATGTTAGATTAACTATTCATCTTTCTTCAACACTTCATACGTTAAAAATGCAATATTACATGTAGCCCTGATTTTAAAAATATATATAACTGTATTTCAGTATAGAGTCATTTTATATGTATAGAGCTTTCCCGCATTTTATTTAATGTGTTTGCAGTTAGGGTGGTTCCTAAATACTGTCCTATGATAGTTTATATTACTTGAAATGATACAGAAGGGTTTCACTGTAATGTAGTTTTAAATGTCATTTCAATGCCAATAATGCAAACGTTATTAAAATGTCACTAAAAGTTATTTATGATACATGTCTAACACAATTCCCAGGGGACAACTTTTATTCAGTTCTTTGTTTCAGATTAGATAAATCTGTGTTGCTTCAGCTGTCCTGTTCCATCTACATTAACGTCACCTCATTACAACCTTGTCCTAAACAGACCTGCCCATGGGATGGAGAATAAAACTGACTCTTATCTCTTAAATGACAGCCCAAAGGCAGAGAAATTATCAGTTTTGATGTGTGAAAAAAATCCAAGCTGCCTTGGACTTTGTAATATTATATGGGCAAACTGTGAGAGGCTTTTACTAATGCATACAACATCTTTGATGTTGGAGGCTACAGCTTCTGATCCTTTTAAGGCAGTGGGGCCTCTGCCATGACCTGACCACATAGAGATTGACTCGCTCTGTGTGTGCGAATGAAAACACATTTCTGAATCTGCACTGAGGGTCAACTACACCCTTGCTATTAGGCTGTAAATCCATTATAAATGGCTGCAGTCAAACTGTGAAGAACTGATATATAAGAGCCAACACAGCCAATGGGACTGTACCATGTCATAAACCACATGTTGGTCTCTCTCTCCTTGACATACAGTATAAATGACTGGTAGTTAACCTGAGGTCAGGTTAATAGGGCACTTGGAATCTCTTTGCTCATGATATAGGACATCCTCAGGAAAGAGACAGACAGAGGTAGCAAGAGAGAAAGAGACTATGATGGAGATTTGTGGATGGGAGAAAATCAGGGCTGTGTGTAATAGCCATTAAAGGGTGAGGCAATCGTGTCTGGCTGGGATTTTGGGACTTTTTTGCTACTGTGATGACTGTTTTTATCTTAAATATACCCGTTTACTGCTAAATCTTATCAGAAAGACAGATGGTGCCACACCAAACTGAATCTTGTGTCCGTTGAGAAGACATAAGCCAAGGAGATAATATTAAAATATGTACAGGCATTTTTCACTACATTTTCTGTACATTTGCCTCATATTCGTCTTGTAATCATAAAACTTTTTTTGACTCCACAGCAAAAAGCAATTTCTGCTTTACTGTTTCAATACTTATGGAGGGCACTGTATATGTCTATAAGCATAGCTATGTTCTTTCCTCTTAAGCACATGGAGGGACAATCCCATCTGAGGACACAGGATTAAATCGAAACTGTGAAACTGTCACACGTTCACAGATTACACAAACAACCTAGTGCAGAGGCCTTATTATCCCATTAGTGGTCTCCAGATAAGATCTACTGAACTGGAACTCTGACATGAGCTATAAATAGAAGACACCACTTGATATAGCTTACTGTTGGTAACATGCAAATAAATTAAAAATGTCTACATTGTATTACATAATTATTGATGTAGTAGCTATGTAACACACCAGGTGTAAAGTATAGTGTAACTGATTTACACTAAATATAACACTTGAATAATATACCTTTAATAATGGAATACTGGTGTTTTTTCCCCACACAAAGCAAATTTGTTGCCCAGTGCCACATTTCTTTCCGCTATAGCAATTGCCTCCAATCTTCAGTGACCTGAAGACTAGTGCCATCTGCTGGGAATCTGCGTCTATCCTACTGCCGTAAAGAACTTTGTAAAAACCAGCGGAAAAGGTTGCATACGTTATTATGTTTTTATTTTCCAAACAAAGAACACTGTATACATTTTTTTAACAACAACTCATATGTATGCCAAGGATGTCAAACTAAAAGTACTTCATGCTCTAAAAAGTTTTCATGAAAATGTCTTTCATGAAGCTTCTATGAAATTATATCAAAAACTGGGTCCATTTTAAAGTACAACTGTTTGCTTATGTTTCTGAAAAAGTACTGTAATAGCTGTAACATTGTTGACAAGGTACATTTTCCAGGTAGTTATACTACAAAGTGATATAGTACGTAAAATCCTGAAACATTACAGTTGACCAACACAGTAGTACAGACTAGTGGCAGAGTCATGTAAACTAAGCCATCACATTATCTGGACATATTCTGGTACACAGTGGCAAAATGCAATTGTGTTAGTCAACAAATGTTGCTGCTACAAGAGTGGCGTGTCAAAGAAATTGGTCATTGGTGTATTTTGATGTTAAAGGACACACCATTGGCTATGGAGGCCACCATCTGACATCAGAGTCACCCGTGAAGCACTCATTTTGACTTCCTCAATGGTGTTACAGTTGCAGTATCCATTTTGCAGACCAACCTTTTGGCTTGTTGAAGGCAACGTCGAAGTCCTCTTGACTCGAAAAGGACTGAACATGTAACAATGAAATAATTGTGTCAACTGAAAGGGGGAGGGGAAATGATCCACACACTGGTTTGACCCGCCCATGACCCGCCCGTCCCATTCCCATTGGTCAACCCTGATCTCATTTCCATACAAAAAGACAAATATAAAACAAATCAAAACAGCCACAGTTATTGAAGAGCCAGGGCACCAGAGACTAGTAAACTCCAGACCAGGAGAAAGAGTGAGAGGCTAGAAGGAAAAAGGAGAAAGATGAAGAAACATCAGTCCTAAGCCTGTCTGGGCCCTCTTGTCTTGCTTCATTCATTTGTGCTCCTTTGTTGGGGCAAAGTACAACTCCATGGGCTTGTTAACTTTCCAATACTTCTCGCTCACCAGCTCCAGAGAGAAGGAACCATTCAGGACCTGTAAGGAAAAATGTGTTAAATTAAGATTAAGAAATATCTGCACATTCTACTGGGTAAAAGGACGTGGTTTTGGTATCCGTAAGGTGTCTAATAACAGATCAGTATGGGAATCAGAAAGGACCTGATATTATAATATTATTTTAATATTTTGAATAACATTGTGATTTTGTGTTATTACAGTACAGTGTAGTTGTACAAAACTGTAATATATTGTGATCTTTCACCCAATTGTTTCTCTGTCATATACATTTATATAATTGCTAGATGCCTTTTATCTAAAGCAACTTTTATTTTATTCTCAGTTCGATCTGAATTTGAACTTTTATAGAATAGAAATAAAAATCGCTAATGTTTCATCTTCTGACAGGCTTGCTCTGAACTGTGGTCCGTCTTCTTTTATCTTTAGTTACAGAAAGGTCTCCCACCCCAAAATTTTTATGGAAGCAGTGCAAGACTTACTGTGAACTGGTTGTTGGCTGTGGGGATGTAGATAGTGTATTGTTTTTCACTGGCTGCCTCTACGTTGATGGGGCTTGCATCTCCGCTCTTGCGCATTTCTTCAAGAGCCAGTCTGACCGCCAGGTATTTGGAGAGATGGTCCACTGTCGCGTTCCCCGAAGTCTTGATGTACCTGGTGACAGATTAGATTCTGATTACATAACAAAACTAACCAAAGAACTCTGATGACAACATACAACTGGAAGTGACAAGCGGTGCTACTATTAAACTAACCAATGATTAGACAACCCACCGTGTTTGTGCGGCGTCTTCTTTCTCCATCAGCGTTGGATGAGGACGAAACACCAGCTCAATCTCACTGGCTCCATCTAGTGCCATGTCTCCTCCTCCGTTTTCTGTGGCATTGTCCATGTCCAGACCAGAGTCATCTGATGTTTTGGTTCGTTTGATGCTGGGCCCGGCCTCCTGGTTACTGTGCACTGATGCATTGCTGCAGTGTGAACTGTCCCCATTGTCTTCCGCCCCACTGCCATTCTCAATCTGGTGCTTCTTCCCACGCTGCAGTCTACCAGTGGTAGGATGGTGGTAGTGGTAGGATGGCCCCCAGTGGTAGGATGGTGGCAGCACAAGCAGACAATAGAAAAAATAAAACATAAACAATCTGCAGTGATCTCTCTTGAAAAGTATTAGATATCCAAAGAATTGTCTTACAGCAAAACAAGTGAACTGAAAAGCAATCAAAGAACTAAAACTTATAGTTTTCAGTATCAAAATGATCACATTTCTGCGTGTGAAAGTACAGCTAAACTGTTTCTCATTTGGAATTCAATGATGTATCTAACCTGTTCATGGCCTGAATTTTAAGGCCTTCTTCAATACTGTGACTGAGTGCCTGCTGGTTGTTGTGCTTGCTAATGCGGGCCAGCACTCTCTCCTGATGGGCCTCATACTCGTCTCTGCTAGGGTAGATCTTACTGATCAGAGCATCAAAGTTGGGATCTGGACGAAGAGAGCGCTTAGACACCAGCTTCTTCCTGCATGTTGGACACTCCTTATTTCTGTAAACCAGAGAAAATACACAAAAAATAGCACACCACCAATAGGTTTCCCCAGACTCATTAAGACCAACAGTCTTGCAGATCACAAAGAAATGTATAGTAGACTATTTTTTAGGTAAATAACACTTCATAAGCACTGAGGACATAAACCCACCCTGATCTGAGAGCAGTGATAATGCAGTCAGCACAGAAGCGGTGAAGGCACTCCTTGGTGGTCATGGTGTTCTTCAACATGTCCAGGCAAATGGGACACATGAGCTCACTGTGTAAGCTGCGTGGGGACACGGCTATCTCCAGACCATCTGTGATGGCTTCCTAGAAGAGCAGATAGCCACAAACTTTGAGATCAAAATTTAGTCCACATCACCACTAAAATAGGCATATGACATTTGTTACCTGTGGAGTTCTCTGTAATTCATAAAGACTGAGCTCCCAGGTCTTGCTGAGGGGTTGAACACCATTTGTCTGGACTGTCTGTGTCATGTTTATGCACTTGTATACTTCAATTCTGTGATAAAGCAGCAATTTAAAATAGGTAATATAGGATGAAAAACATATAAAACCAAGACAATCTTCTGCTAAGGAGATGCAGAATCAAAACAAATGATGAAAAGTTCATTTAGGTTGTAAACAGAGACAGATACCATGGAAAACCATGGAAGACAATTAACATACAATTTCAAATAGTCTAGTTAAAACAAGACCAACAGACAGTTTCATAATCATAGCTGTCAAATGACATATGAAAGCATATGTTATGGTCTCTGTTAAATTTCAGCAGACGGATGACGAGATAATTAAACCTATTAAATGTATACGCCTGTTTACTTTAATAGGCTTCAAGAATGAGCTCTTTGGTTAGAATCATCACTATTTACAGCAATAATCTCTGTCTAACCCCACATCCATGGAGCTAGCAGGCTAATATTAGCCTCATAAGGCACTTATAATTCTTTGTGTAGAAACGAACACTGTAAACACGCTAAGTGTCTTTTAAATGACTGTGCCTATCGCCCAGCAATGGATACATATTAAATAACCCCAAAAAAAGGCAAAGGTAGTGTGATAGTTTACGTAAAAAGGTTTTATCTCCTGCGCTGTCATGAAAACGAAAAGCAAACGAGCTCATGGCTAGCTCTCGCACAGCTAATACCCACACTGCATTTACAATCCCTATAACATAAGCTTTAAAACCGGTGTCGGCATGCAGGCCACATAAGAAATCATTCGCCTAAGTGAATAAATCAAGATATGTATCGGGAAAAGCATATATTTTGATTAAAACGCAGCTGTTTACATACTTACACTTCAGTGTTGTGGATACTCTCCCTCTGCCAGCGCGTTCTGGTGAGCTCAATATGGCGGATTTTGTGCGCGCAATGATCTCTGGGAGATGTAGTATGTTTAAAGTAATCGTTAACGATGAGATTCTGTCATCTTTTACTCGTCCTCACGTAGTTGAAAATATGTTAGGACAGTGACAGCCTCACTACACACTTTAATTGTATAGAAATACGACGTTATTAAAGGGACTAAGGCATTTTTCCTTAATATCTTCGTCTATTTTTTACGAAGGAAAACAGTAATACAGGTCTGGAGAACTACGAGCGCGAGTAAACTGCAGTTGTTTCATTTTTGGGTGAACAATCTCTTTCACATCTGCATAATTTTGTATACTTTTTACAATTATATACACAGTTGTATATACCGTACTTATTTTGCCCATCTGCACATAACCCTCCCACTTATGTATACTGTATATAAAATGGAATTACTGTAATTCTTTGCTTTTAATTCCACGTGTCAAATGGTCTATTCTGTTTGTTATGTATATACAGTATGTAAGTACGCAGAGCTCCTAAAAACACAAATAAAGCTCGAATAAAGCTTGGGGAATAAAGCTACTATTAATTCGGAGCCAGTTCTGCAGTCATTTACTTTAAATGTGAAATACAAAAATGAAACACAATTTATTGTATATAATTGTATATTTATTACACACGATAAACGTTAAGAGTCATTACTTCATGTTAAATGAAAACTAAAAAACTAAAGGTGAAACTTGGTGAAATTATTATTTATTAGGTGACATTAATATGTTTATTGAAATCCACAGAGGAAAAGTCTAGCGTCTTAAAAACATGTTGTTCGGATGTTGACAGAACGTTGCGGAGAGGATGAGCGGGCGGCGCTGCAGTTTGAGGAAGTTTGAGATGCTTGAGTCGCAGTTTATTTGCGCTCGTCATTGTCTAACAGTCAAAATAGTCACTGCGCTTCACAGCCGGATCGGACTAACGGGAAAACGCATCCGCTCGGCATCACTCTGAAAACTATTGGGCACAATGGGAGCATCCTCATCCAGTCTTTTGGACGATAGTAAAATAAGCTACGTAAGAGGTAAAGTCATTTCTAATAGCCGACATACTGATTCAACACTGCGTACTAATATAACACTACATATTTCTTACGTTTACTTTTGAGACTAATAGCTAATTTAGTTTAATAGTAGCTTATTGCACAGTGTTTTAAGCAAACCGGAACCCTCCCACCTCCACCACACCCTTTACTCCACCTAAAGCTTAACTTATTCATGCATATCTCACTGACAATGTTCTCACACTTTACACACTTTACTAATTATGTTGTGGACCTGCTTGTATATTGTTATTGTTGTTAGTAATTGTTAAAAACAATATTATTGTAATACTATTGGCACCTATAGCAAGTTTATAACTTGTTTTATGTGTAACGCAGAGACTGTAAAGTTTGACCACAAATCTTTTGCCAGAAATGTGTGAAATGGTCACATTTTTCAGAGCCTCAGAATCACTAAGATACTGCCATTGTATGAACACACTGTGTTTAAGTGTGTATGTGATTTCACTGGAATGTTACACACTCCGAGCGCATATACTGCAGAGAATGGATTTCCTTTCCCCTGATGGGGTGTGCAGCTGTTTCGGCATAATGGGAATTGTTTCGCTCCCATTTCATCTGTCCCACATTGAGCAGGAAGTATTGGAGCAGAGTGGAAGTTCATTCACTTCTCTTTATTTTTCAGTGACTAAATATTTACTCCAAATTGTTTGCTGACTTAGGCTGAATATCTCTGTTATTTTGGAATTGCAGTGACATTAGCAACACCTAATACAGCTGAACAGAATTGTGTTGTATGTGTTGTATTGTGCAAAGCAGGATGACACATTAATTACAATAACTGACATTGTATGACATCACATTTGTGTGGTTCACATTTGTGTGGTTCAGCAGTATCAGCGTCTGGGTTATAAACTGAAACAAAATAGGTTTCAGTCTTGGATTAAATAATGCCCTTGTGCTCCAGAAACTCAGTTATTTGCCACGTCCTTTTCACTTTTTTAGGACCTGGCATGTATTTGTACAGAGCTGTCCAATGTATACACACGCAGGTTAGGTGAGGACTCCGATCACTCCAGGGTTTCTACTGTCATTAGCTAGCTGCATGGTATATTACATTTGTATTCTGTCCCATAAGAGTTTAGCTCAGGCAAGCAATGTTTTGTTCTTGTTATAAACAGTTATTATGTAGAATGCGTGCATAGGGAAAAAACATTAAAAAAGACAAAAAGCAGTATGCATGTGGGTTGACGTAATTCATAGTAAAAATCAAAGCTGCACATAAAGGCAAAAAGAATGTGTCCTTAATTATGAAAACTCACTATACACACTCCCTCTTCCTCTCAGCTACTCAAATGATGTCATGTTTTGGCACTAACTGCAGCTGATTTGGCTGAGAGGGGTTTGAGGTGGTCCCTAGTGGCAGCTGGTCCCTAGTGTGACACCTGTGTGATTTGAGTTTCCTGTATGTTTATTCTAAGATGTCAAACTGGTTGTGTTTCATTTTACTATATGGTCAACCTCATTATATTTGTAACAGCTAGAGGTGCTTTATTGGCTGAAGGAAACACACAGTTCGGATATCCAGCTGAGATTCACATCAGATGTTCTTTGCCACTTAGATTCTTCAGTGAGGCTGTGGCTAAACGGTCATGCATGTTCACACTTGGTGCAGATGGCTCAGGCTGCACACTTATATCCTTTACTCAGCATGTGTGAACCCAACATGTGGGAGAAAGATGTGTGTGGATTTCCATGACAGACAAATTAACTTTTCACTCTTTCCATACGCTGAGGTTTAACAATTTTCAGCTTTCCCCTTTGTTTAAAATAGTGTCCAAACATCCTGAAGACATGCAGATTGCTTTATCTCCATTCCAAAACATTCCTACCACATATTAAAGGACATTCCTCACAAATTAAAAGAAAAATTGATTATTTTGGTGTATTTAAGGGAAATAAAGAAATTAAACTAATATAAAGTAGATTTTTATGTTTTACAAAGTAATGTCATGTGTCCCAATTGTCTCAAGTCTAACAGGTCCACCTCCAAGTTTTGCGATAGTCTGATTTGTATATAACTTGGGTTTTTCCCTTATTGTTTAAAGCACTGTGAGTGCCATTTATGTCAAAAGCACAAACATTGGGGTTTGGAAAACTTAATAATCATTTTTAGTATCTCTGGGCGTTTCTGCTTTTGGGAGGAGTATCAGTGAGAGAATCAGTTTAGTTCTGATGGCTTGGGAAGAATGAGTTTCATTCTGGGACCTCGTCCCGAACCTCATCAGAAGATGAGACCACTGAGGCACAGCAAACTGAAGGATCACACCCACAGAATCATTTTATTATTCTAGTCACACACACACACACACACCTTTGAGAAGCACCTCTGCTTTACATACAGTGGTTTGCTCCAGGTGTGTGTTCACGGTGTGTGTGTGTTCACTACTGTGTGTGTGCACTGGGATGGGTAAATGCAGAGCACAAATTCTGAGTATGGGTCACCATAATTGGCCACACGTCACTTCACTTTACTTGTTGAGACCACAAGTTAAATGCTTCTGTTTTGCATTTTTAACACATTTTCCAGTACAAATTATTTTACAGCATAACAATTGACTTGATGAATGATGAATTTCAACATTTCTTAGCATTGGTATGTTCCCCTTTTGCTTTAATGACAGGCTTGAACGCATGCTAGTTCCAGTGTGCTAAACCTGATGATCCCAGCATGATCTGAGAATGTTCCAAAGAACATTCTGTTGTGCTTCAGCTGAAGCAAAGAAATCCAACCTTTTGTATAAATGACTTAACATGGCAACTAAAATAAACTAAAATAACTAAAACTAAAATAAACCCAAAGTATTATGGATTGCAGAATACTTCCTCATAAACTCACAGTGACAAAATATTGTAGCTTCCCCTCAGAACATTTCATATTTGCAGAACAACACGCAATCATTTAGTTTGGATAAGATGAATGATGGAGTGAGATAGAGAGTTTTTATTTGTTGGTTATGGATTTCCCTTGCTGGGCGTTCCAGGCTGCAGATCTCTCATGCAGGCCGAGAAGTGATGTGAAAAGCAGCCTTCTCTCAGCTGGTCATCCAAACCACTGGTTTTGTAACTTTGTTCTGATGCTTTTAAATGTTGCCAATTAAACATTGTAAAGCACAAAAATACAAGACAGTAAAGTGTGAACCCTCTAAAGTTGTGTCTCTCTTAAAAGCTATTAGAACTACATCTCAAGGCATGTGTTTGAATATTTCACTGAAATATTTCCCTATTGATGGAGGAAAATAACCAATCATTAACAAGTACTTAAGATTATATTTTTCTTCATTAGTGTTATTAAAAAAATCCTGTGGTTATTTTATGTCATGTTTGGATGAGAAAGCATCTGTTCAATGCAAGCACAATATGTTTGGTCGTAAATTACCATCATACGGTCATTTTATATCAATCTGTTAGTTGTTAAGAAGGATATCCCGCTACATAAATGCTGTGTTTTGGCACTGTCTCAGGCCGTCAGCTATCAAATGTAGGACATCTTGAAATATGTCCATAATTAAAAAATTAAAGTACAATCCCAGTGTACAGACATCTGGAGATACAGGAGAAAGAGAGCAGCACTATTCTTTCCATTTGCAAATGGCAACGTGAATGATT